>ML328204.1:1847-19433 GCA_005239505.1 Nicotiana paniculata | reverse complement strand
TAAACTCGTCAAACTCGGACTTGGGCGACACTGGAGACCCCGGGCGTTTGGGCTCTAACGCCCTCCTAACGCCTGGGGGGGCCCAGGCTTTATGGGGTAAACGCCCCCCTAACGCTAGGGGGGGCCAGGCTTCATGGGGCAAACGCCCGGCTATCGCCCGGGCGTCTCCTTTTGCGTATTTTTGACGTATTTGCATCCCTTTAGCTCCGTTTCCATTTCCAATTCACCTACACATGAAATAAACTCCATTAAGCACATAACAAGTGTAATTTTATCATTAATGATCATAAAATGTAAGGTATATCACATGTTAAACTATGCAATTTAGTCTCGCATCAGTAGGTATCGGAGCTGTCTTGGTATCAGAAATCGGCCAGCATTATCCGGTGTCTGAAAAACTCAGATTCCCATGCACTAACAACATGGCGGAATATGAAGCCTGCATATTAGGGATCAACCTGGTTATTGATATGTATTCAGGAACTGCTGGTAATCGGTGATTCAGACCTGATGGTGCATCAGGTACAAGGAGAATGGGCTACAAAGAGTTCCAAAATATAGCCATATATGAATCATGTACAAGAAATGAAGAAGAGGTTCACAAAGATAGAATTCCGGCATGTCCCCAGAATTTAGAATAAATTCGCGGACGTATTGGCCACCTTGTCATCAATGATATAACATCCAGACAAGAATTTCTCGATCCCATTCCGGTGAGGTTCCATAATCAATTAGCATATTGTGCTCATGTTCAAGAAGAAAGGGACGAAAACCCCTGGTTCCACAACATCAACGAATATTTGACAAAAGGAGAATACTCGGAGTGTGCGAACCATACTCAGAAACGAACCCTTCGGAGATTGTCCAATCACTTCTTCCAAAGCGGAGGAACCCTATACAGGAGTACTCCCGATCTGGGACTGTTAAGGTGTGTTGACGCAAACGAGGCTTCCAAATTTCTCGAGGAAATACATGCCGGAACCTGCGGCCCACATATGAACGGCTTTATCTTGGCCAAGAAGATACTCAGGGCCGGATACTTTTGGATGACCATGGAAACAGACTGCATACGGTACGTTCAGAATGCTACTAATGCCAGATACATGGAGACATGATACGGGTGATGCCAAACGAGCTTAATGCAACAAGCTCACCTTGGCCTTTCGTTGCCTGGGGAATGGATGTCATCGGCCCAATTCAGCCCACTGCTTCAAACAGGCATCGGTTCATTTTAGTGGCCATCGACTACTTCACCAAATGGGTTGAAGTTGCATCTTACAAAGCGGTAACCAAGAAAGTCATCATAGATTTTGTTAGAGACCGGATTGTTTCTCGATTTGAGGTTCCAGAGTCCATCATCACTGACAATGTCGCCAATCTCAACAGTGATCTGATGAAATCCATGTGTGAAACTTTCAAAATCAAGCACCAGAATTCCACAACTTACAGGCCTCAAATGAATGGATCCGTAGAGGCCGCCAACAAAAACATCAAGAAGATACTAAGAAAAATGGTAGAGAATCACAAGCAATGGCACGACAAATTACCATTCGCCTTACTGGGATAACCGTACCACAATCCGCACATACGACGGGGGCAACTCCCTATCTGCTGGTTTATGGTACCAAAGCTGTCATTCCCGCCGAGGTAGTGTCACCACCCGACTTACCATTCGAAAGTCATCGTGACGGCACCTAGTCTCTACGACTAGTTAAGCCTAATTGCGGAAAAATATTAAATAGAAACAATAAAATAAAGACGGGATATAGTAAATCTACTAATGAAACATCGCCACTTGGCACGTACAAAATGTAACTTCCCAAAACCCGGAATATTACAAACAGTCACAAGCTTCTAACACTACTACAGCTCTATCAAAAACTGGAAAAGTACAGAAGAACGTTTCTACAAGATAGAATAGAAGGAGATCGAAAGATTCTGCGGACGGGGCAGAAATACCTTGCAGTCTCCCGGAATCATTAGCAGCAACTAACCACGAGACTGATAGCTCGTACCTGGATCTGCACACGAAAACATATGCAGGAAAGGGCATGAGTACACCACATTTGGTACCTAGTAAGTACCAAGCCTAACCCCGGTCAAGTAGTGACGAGGCCAGGTTAAGGCTCTACCGGATTTCTAAATAAGTCAGTTCAAAATAGTACAAAAGATAGGTAATGTCTATAGTAAACATTTTAATAAAAATAATATAAGTTTACAATAAGAAAATCATCGGCTCAACATAATATATATCACAAAGTAGAATCTCCCGGGATATCATCTCGTAGTTCCAAATGATTATGCAATACAGGGGGAAAGCTCCCGGAATACGTCTATAGTCCCAATTTAAATATGCAATACCGGGGGAAAGCTCCCAGAATACATCCGTAGTCCCAATTTAAATATGCAGTACAGGGGGAAAGATCCCAGAATACGTCCGTAGTCCCAATTTAAATATGCAATGCGAATGAATGACGGATAAGGTTTATTTAAACAACTCAAGAGAAAAGTCACAGGTAAAACACAGGATAGGACTAACTAAAAATGGTGCACATAGTATCAAATAGGAATTTCAGGTAAAACAAGTAGACATGTTCCTTCCTAATCTAAAATACACAATTAACACATTAACTAGTGAAATTAGAGTGAAATGATTTATGGCATGGAAGGAAAAATGGAATGTTAGAAACAATGGACCGTGCACCTACTCGTCACCTCATGTACACGGCGCCCATACAACAAATAGTATCAAAAAAAACCTAAGGGAAAGTCCCCAACACAGAGTTAGGCAAGACACTTACCTCGACTGCTCTACTCAACTCAATACCATGCTCTTGCCATGAGTACCCGACTCTGAATTACCCAAATCTATTCAATTCAATTGCATAATGTAAATATCATTGTAAGAAATCGATCTAGCTAATTAGTTCAAGGCTAAAACGCGAATTTAGAAAAATTGCAAAAAAAAGTCCCACGGGCCCACGTTCAGAATCGAGTGAAAGTTACAAATTTAGAACACCCATTCACTCACGAACTCACTAGAACAAGAATCATCAAAAACTGACGCCAAAATCTCATTAAATTCCCGTATTTCCATTTGGGGAACCTTCCTTCCATTTTCATGACTTTTCACCCAAATTCATTGATTATACGAAAGAAATTGCTATATATTAATGATATACAAGAGAAATAAGGTTAGGAATTGTTACCTATGAATCTTCTCCTCAAAACCCACTCAAAATCGCCTAATCCCGAGCTCCAAAATGCTTTTAGAAGATATGAATTTCAAGCCCTCGAATTTGGTATAAACTTCCAGCGATCCCGCACCTGCGCCTCCTATGTCGGCTCTCCAGCTGGGGATGCTATAGGCTCCTATGTCGCTTCTCTCGTTAGTGCTCGGGCTGCACCGCGTGGTCATCCTCTAACCCGGCCTCCAGCGGCTCTGGCAGGCGGCTCGGGTGCCTGGTCTTTGTCCTCCCAGTAGGGGTCCTCACCATCTGTGGGAAAGAATATAATAGAATTTTAGAATTTTTTTCTTTTGATGTCGATAACTCGCACGACAAGGAAATCAAAGAAATATGATTGTTCTTAACAGTTACATAGCCTCCCGAAGATAGATACGGACGTCTCCATAACGATCCGCGGGACCCTAATAAACTGACTTATGACTTGTGACTCCTATGAACCTAGACGCTCTAATACAAACTTGTCACGACCCGACTTACCCTCCGAAAGGCATCGTGACAGCACCTAGTCTCTACGACTAGGTAAGCCTAATTGCGGAACAGATATTAAATTGAAACAATAAAATAAAGACGGGATAAAATAAATCTACTAATGAAACATCGCCACATGGCACGTACCAAATGTAACTTCCCAAAATCCGAAATATCACAAACAGTCACAAGCTTCTAACACTACTGTAGCTCTAACAAAAACTGGAAAAGTACATAAGAACATTTCTACAAAATAGAATAGAAGGAGACTCGGATGATTCTGTGGACGCGGCAGAAATACCTTGCACTCTCCCGAAATCAGCAGCAGCAATTAACCATGAGGATGATAGCTCGTACCTGAATCTACACACGAAAACATGTGCAGGAAAGGGCATGAGTACACCACATTTAGTACCCAGTAAGTACCAAACCTAACCCCGATCAAATAGTGACGAGGCCAGGTTAAGGCTCTACCGGATTTCTAAATAAGTCAGTTCAAAACAGTACAAAAGATAGTTTATGTCTACAGTAAACAGTTTAAGAAAAACAATATAAGTTTACAATAAGAAAATCCGCGGTTCAACATAATATATATCACAAAGTGCAATCTCCCGGGATACCGTCCCGTAGTTCCAAATGATTATGCAGTACAGGGGGAAAGCTCCCGGAATACGTCCGAAGTCCCATTTTAAATATGCAATGTGAATGAATGCCGGATAAAGTTTATTTAAACAGCTCAGGAGAAAAGTCACAGGCAAAACACAGGATAGGACTAACTAAACATGGTGCACATAGTATCAAATAGGAATTTCAGGTAAAACAGGTAGACATGCTCATTCCTAATCTAAACTACACAATTAGCACATTAAGGAGTGAAATAAGAGTAAAATAATTTATGGCATGGAAGGAAAAATGGAATTTTAGCAGCAGTGTCCCGTGCACGTACTCGTCACCTCACGTGCATGGCTCCCATACAACAAATGGTATCAAAACAACCTAAGGGAAAGTCCCCAACACAGAGTTAGGCAAGCCACTTACCTCGACTGCTCTACTCAACTCAAAACCACGCTCTTGCCACGAGTACCCGAATCTGAATAGATCAAATCTATTCAATTCAATTGCATAATGTAAATATCATTGTAAGAAATTGATCTAGCTAATTAGTTCAACTCTAAAACGCGAATTTAGGAAAATTGCCCAAAAAAGTCCCTCGGGCCCACGTCTCGGAATCGAGTGAAAGTTACAAATTTAGAACACCCATTTTGTAACGACCCGACCGGTCGTTTTGAGAATTTAAGCTCACTTAGGTGGCGTAAGGTCTTGAACAGCTTCACATTGTATATATCGACCTGCGTGCATGGTTGGATTCAGTTACCCGATGATCCAGAGTCAAATTGGAAGGAAAACTTCAATTTTGGAAGCTTAAACGATGGAAGTTGACCGGAGGTTTGACTTTTGTGTAAACAGCCTCGGAACGAGTTTTGGGTGATGTCAACAGCTTCGTACGGTGATTTTGGATGTAGGAGCGCGTCCGGAATTGGTTTTTGAGGTCTGTAGACTAATTTGAGGTAATTCACGAAAGTTAGAATTTCGGCGATTTCGGCCGATAGGTGAAATTTTGATATCGGGCTCGGATTGGAATTTCGAGAGTGGCTACAGGTCCGTTGTGTCATTTATGACTTGTCTGCAAAATTTGGCGTCATTCCGGGTTGAATTGATAGGTTTCGGCTCGAGTTTTGATATTTGAAGATTTTAAAATTCATATGTGTGATTTTTGGTTTGATTCATCGTTTTGGTGTTGTTTTATGTAATTTGAAACCTCGAGCGAGCCTGTGTTAGATTATATGACTTGTTTGTGTGTTTAGACGGGGTTCTGGGAGCCTCGGGTGTGTGTCGGATGGGCTTCGGGTCATTTTTCTCTATTTTTGTTGTTGCTCTGGTGCCTGATGTTTCCCTTCCGCGATCGGGTAGACCCAGTTGCGATCGCATAGAGTAAAGTTGACCTAGCATTGTTTCTTCTTCGCGTTCACGTATTATCCCACGCGATTGCATAGGCCTTTCCCTTCCTCTTCCGCGATCGCATGCCATAGTTCCCGATCGCGTAGTGCATTTCTGGGAAGTAGCCAATTCCTTCTTCGCGATCGCGATTCATTAAATATCTAGGCAGACAACTATAATCCAAATTCAAGTGTTGAGCCATTTTTATCACATTTTGACTTCTAGAGCTCGGTTTTTGGCGATTTTTGATAGGTTTTTTACGAAATTTTATTGGGTAAGTGTTATTCAACTAGAATTAAATATATTTCATGAATTAGTCCTTGTTTTTATCATTTAAATTGTGTTTTTAGTTAGGGAAAATGTTGGTTTTTGAAGAAAATTTTCAAAACGAAATTTCATGATTTGAGGGACGACATGGTATCGGAATTTGGTAAATTTTGTATGGTTGAACTCGTATTAGAATGGGTAATCAGATTTTGTAAAATTTGTCGGGTTTCGAGGTACGGACTCGGAGGTCGACTTTTGGACCGATTTTAGAATTTGTTAAAGATTGAAGCTTTATTATCCGGAATAGTTCCTCATAAGTTTTATGTGTGTTTTGAAGTTGTTCTAGTTGGTTTTGAGTCGTCCGAAGGCCTTTCTGCCCGAGAAGTCCATTTTAAAGTACCGGGTTGTCGTCTTTGAGGTACGTATCTTGCCTAACCTTGTGTGGGGGAATTACCCCTTAGGATTGAGTCTTCTATGTTGATTGTAGTCCGTGTATGTGAGGTGACGAGTGCGTGCTAAAACTTATTTGTGAAAAGTTGACCCTTAGGAATCTTAGGTCCTTATATTCGCCAGGTATGAATTGTCCTTGGAATGATTGAATTTCCTAATTTCTAGTTTCATCTTTATTTAATTAAATGTAGAATTTCTTACTTTTGGATTTACTCCTATTGCCTATTAACTCCTAATTGACTTATCTAAAGATTTTATTTCCTTTTTACTGTCATGCTATGTTTTCTTAACTGCCTATCTCTAATTGTAACTATCTTCATCTCATTCTATAGTAGTTTGGTCTTAACTGAGGTTATGATTATTTTCAAGTTGCTTGTCCTTAAATGAAATTGTTGAATACCCTTGAAACTACCGACCTAAAAGGAAGTTTGGATTGACTATACCTTAGTTGACTTGCCCATAAATAGAGTTATCGGATTCGTGTTGACTTCTTATTGTTAAGCCGTGCATTTAGGTACGACTGTTACATGCTATTTTCCTTCCTTGTTGAGCGGTTCTTAATATGCCTAGATTTCCTTAATATGTTTATTTCTTGTGAACTAGCTAGCTTTGCCTATATTGTGATTTAAGGTTCTTGAGTTGATGTATTTATTGTATCTTGAACTGTTGCCATTGTTGTTGTTGTACTTGTTGTAGCGACGCACGAGGTTTCTACCGTGCTGTTGTGGTTATTGTGATGCATGAGGTTTCTGCCGTGCAGTTGTTGATATGGGGGTTTGCACGAGGTTTCCGTTGTTCCGTGTTTATATTGATATTGCACCTGCGGTGTGACAAGGCGGGATATGTATATGTGGGTTGCACATGTGGCGAGACAAGGTGGGAACATGTTTATGCACGTGTGGCGAAACAAGGCGGGCATATACTTTACTATTGCACACGTGGCGAGACAAGGTGGGCTATGTCAGGGATTGTTTGTGATACTTGTGTTGTCCTGGGGGAATTCCTTGTTGTTGATATTATGTACTGGAACTCTTACGGTGTGAGTTTATTCATGTGGAAATTGTGATATGACAATGTATGTGTTTCCCTTTTCCTTCCTTATACTTATGGGTTGTTGAATCATGTTAGGACACCTGCACAAGCATACACGTAGTTAAGTACTAGTAATGGATTTAGCGCTCCTTGTTGTTGTCAAGCATAGATACTCTTGTTGTACTTACCGTATGGCTGGAGATGACCAAATTGGCACATAAGTCATCCGTGCAGTTAGCACTCGAATGACGGCGCAAGATGCCAAGTGTTAGGGTTCGAATATTGGGACCTGTAAATGGTAATTTGTCCGAGGTTTGGAACCTCGTGGAGATGACTACGAATTTGATGTAGAAGTGGTTGAAGTTGTTGAGACATTACCTGTCAGTGTTGTATATCTACATTCCAGATCTGTTTGTGTTCTATTCAAATATTTGGGTCGTTTCATGGTTTCCGTTGATACTTATTGTTTTCCTACTTTATCAAATTTACTGTGTTGTTAGCTATATTGCGTAGACTTTATGTGTACATCATTTTTCCCTTTATTCCTATATTGATACTTGACCAGTTTATTAGAGAAGTGGGTGTCTTGACTAGTCCTCATCACTACTTTATCGAGGTTAGTCTTGATAATTATTGGGCACCGCTGTGGTGTGCTCATACTACTCTTCTACACATTTTTGTGCAGATCCAGGTATTGATTGTTAGTAGTTGTGAGGACTCTTGCTAAGGAGACTCAAGTAAACCTATCGTTGCGCTCGCAGGCTTCGTAGTCACCTTCCTATTTTTCATTTACACTGTTTTTGCTTATTTCCAAACAGTTGTAATAGAAGTTGTAGTAAACTCTATAAAGCTTATGATTTGTACTGCCGGGTTTTGGGAATATGCAATGTAGAAAGAACTATTTATTTTAGAAAAATATTAGATTTAATTATTATTGTTGTTATTCCATGAATGTTAGGTTTACCTAGTCCTTAAGACTAGGTGCCATCACGATACTCAATGGAGGGAAATTTGGGTCATGAAACATTCACTCACGAACTCACTTTGAACAAGAATCATCAAAAATCGACGCCAAAATCTCATTAAATTCCCGGATTTCCATTTGGGGAACCTTCCTCCCATTTTCATGATTTTTCACCCAAATTCATTGATTATATGGAACAAACTGCTATAGATTAATGATATACAAGAGAAATAAGGTTAGGAATTGCTACTTATGAATCTTCTCCTCAAAACCCACTCAAAATCGCCTAATCCCGAGCTCCAAATCATTTTTAGAAGATATGAATTTCAAGCCCTCGAATTTGGTATAAACTGCCCAGCGATCCCGCACCTGCGCCCCCTTGGACCGCACCTGCGATCCCGCACCTGTGAAAAATACATCGCAGGTGCGAAAAATCCTTAAGTGGGCTGGAACCGCACCTGCGGTCACTAAGCAACATCTGCAGAACTCTTGCCGCACCTGTGAGCCTGGCTGACCTAGGCCAATTTTGCATCTGCGATGGCCCCCTCCGCACCTGCGGCTCCCCTTCCACAGGTGCGAAACACCAGCACCAGCACCAGCACCAGCAATGCTTCAGCTGGTTTTAACTTCAAAACCCATCCCGTTGAGCATCCGAAACATCTCCGAGGTTCCGGCTCCAAAGCCCCCGGGACCTCAATCAAACTTACCAACCAGTCCTAGTACCTTATCCAAACTTAGTCGATCCTTCAAAACACATCACACAACATCAAAATCACCAATTATGCATAGATTCAAGCCTAAGAACTTATGAATTTTCCAAAATCTACAACCGATGACGAAACACGTCAAAACTAGTCCGAATGACCTCAAATTTTACACACAGGTCATAAATGATACTACGGACCTACAAACACTCTCGGGATTCCATTCCGAGCCCCATATCAAAATTTCACCTATCGACCGAAATCTCCAAAATTCTAACTTTCGCCAATTCAAGCCTAAATCCACTACAGAGCTCGAAAACACATTCCAGACACGCTCCTAACTCTAAAATCACCCAACGAAGCTAACGGAGTCGACGGAATCCCATTCCAGACCCGTCTTCCCACATATCCAATTACGGTTCGATTTCTAAAGCTTAAACTCATATGTAGGGACTATGTGTCCAAAAACTCCCCGAATTTCGCAACTAATCATTCCGACAAGTCCCATAAGAAGATATAAAAGTGGGGAAAGCAGTTATTAGGGGATTGGGGTGCTAACTCTCAAAACAACCGACCGGGTCGTTACAAGTAGAAATTCTTTCTTTAAGAATCATACAAGAAGATGAACTCAGCGATGTAGAATGGATAAGGAACCGCTATGAATAGTTTGTTTAACCAAAGAATTAGATATTTTGACTAAAGCTAGTTCTAGGATGAACACGGGTTACTGATAATCAAGGAAATAGGGAAAAATGAATAATAGACAATATTGCAGAAATATAGAAAAGCAAAGTAGATTGTATTCGAGAATCAGATGCCTTTACAAGTTGTATTCCCCTCCCTTATATAGGAGATTCCTTGATATAATGTACAACTCTTGCTATGATTCCATTAATGACTAATTATGACATTAATGAGGCGTTACAAAGGATAACGGTAATTGGGGTACGGTTACATAACGTACGAGTAATCAATTTTGGGTTCTTGAATCTGCTCGTAGCTTTGTCTAGATTCATTCTGACCGTGTCTCTTCCCTGTTTTGATCAGATTGAGTTTCCTGTGGCTGATAAGCTTGAGGGTTTATTGAATCGTGCCTCTTTGTTCCGTACCTCTTCAAGGAATCACATCCAGCTGTCGCGTTCTCCTGTGTCCACATAACTGGCTGAATTGTCAAAAGCTGTCTTACGTGTGAAACCTTTTTTACCAATACAGATAGTCCCCCCACTTACCATATATTTATCGATTAATATTTGGTAAGTGGATACTCATTTATGGCAGGAATATTTTGCCACCTCTTTACCTCGAAACATTGTATCCTTCTCTAAACCATAGGCGTCGTTTGTCACTTCCATTTAATGCACATACCACGTGTCCTTCTCGTATTAGTTCTGCATTTACTCGGAACCTTTTAGGGATTTTTGCAGCTGTGTCAGTCTCGAAGTGACACCTTCAATTATGACTTTTCATCATTATTTTTCTTTTTTTCCATGTGTGACGGTTGTCCTCAAGTATAAATACCTTTCTTCTTTTCTTTGCTTCCACGAAACACTTTCTAACTTTGTCTTTTGTAAAGAACTTTCTTCTTGCCTTTGTAAACATGTCTTCTTCATATCAACCTCAGGGAGTAATAGATATTGAAAATTTAACTCCATCTTCTGCTCCGACTAGGAGTCAGAGGGGTGGTAGACTTAGGAGTCTAGGATCCACTCCTTCGAGAGGCTCTCTTCTTCTCAGATAGTTCCCTCTCCTTCTGCTAGGTCTCTGGTTTCTCCGAGGTTTAGGGCTTCTCGGTCTTTGTCTAGAGGTAGAGGTGAACGCCTTCGTGAACTTGGAGTTGATGAAATTGTTCCTGCTGAGTTTGTCTTTGCTAGAGATAATCAAGTTCTTGTAGACCAATCTTCTTCCCTTGAGAGTGTCGAAAGGTATCCAACCCTTATAACTGAGGGTCAGATTTCCCTTGTTCGTAGGGAGTATTTTCTGGAGGCCTGATTTCCCTGTCTACATTCCGAATAGTAATCAAACAATAACGTCTTACAAGGCGGGATATTCTTTTGTTTATACGTACCCTTTACACTAGTGTTTAGACCCCCCATTGACACAGTCACAATTGAATTCTACTATTTTTTAAATAATCTTCTTAGGCAAAGTTGGTCCTCTTGTGTGGCGAGCTGTCGCATGTCTTAGGAGTTTAGCTTCTTTAGCCTCGGTTACTTTTACTTTCAACCATCTTATTCATCTCTAATCTCCTACCTTGTTTCGTGAAGGGGTTTTTACTCTGACTGCTGGGAGAAAAAGAGTGTTGGTTACCCCTGGAGATGATAAGGATAGGGGTTGGTACCTCTGGTATGTTGTTGTACCCACTGTTGGTTTAGTGGGTGAAGAAAATCTTCCCTTCCCTGAGAAGAGGAATCGCGCACGTGAGTATGCTTTAGCTCATGTATATTTACTTTCCCTCGTTCTGACTTGAGATGTTTTACTAACACCGTATTTGTTTCTTCCTCTCTCAGCAATCATGGATACTGTTTAGAATATCTCCGGTATCCGTGATTGGATAGAAAAATTGTTGTCTGTTGCTCCTTTAGAAGAGAGATCTTGGAAGTACCTCATTGGGAGGTATGGTTGGCATGTAAATATCCACGGTAAGTGAAGCTTTTGTTCTTGCTTCTTTCCTTACTCGATTCTCTTCTTTCTATGTCGCTTAACTTTTTCCCTTTTGATAGGGTTCTCTGCTCGTGGGGTGCCTGCTTCATCTATCCCGAAGATGTCTTTGGCTCAGGCCCAAGAGATTATTGTTGGTTCATCTTCCTTGAAGTGGAAGATTGGTGAGTCTCATTTCGTAGAAGAAGAAGAAGAAGAAGGTGCTTTAGTACACAGGCCACGGAGAAGGCGGGTGGTTTCAGATGATGAGTTTACACCCATGACCTTGCCTTCCGTGTCTATGGTTGAGCCCTCTACCCTTGAAGATGTTTCACATTCCCCCATTCATAAGTCTGTGGATTACCTGTTCCAGGAAGGTTTTGACCTTTCTCTTGACAATGTTCCTTTGGTTTTTGTCTTTCCTGCTTCTTTAAGAGAAGTTGTCTCATTTTTTCCTTTGGTTATTACAGCTTCTGTTGTTTCTTTGCCCGTGGTTTCCTCAACTCTTCTACCCTCTGTGCCTTTTGCTTTGCCCATGGATTCTCTAGCTCCTCAACCCCCCGTGCTTGTTGCTGCTTCAACTCTGCCTCCTTCCATGCCTTCCGCTAGGGAAGTAGGGTCTTCCAGCAAAGAGATGCGGCAGGTAGTAATAGAGGTTCCAGCTGAGGGGAATCTTTTCAATAAAATGGGTGAGTATGAAGTGTGGCTCAAGCCTTTGATAGGTCCCACTGAGAAAGCCAAGCTAGCCAGCCATAGTGCTCTTATATGGGCCAATGAAGTTGTGCATACCTCTTTGAAGGTATGATGCAGGTTATCCTCTTTCATTTTCGTATATGAAATTTACCATATCTTATTGGTTTATTTCTTGTAGATTAATCTTATAGGCATGGAGCTCATGAAGAGGATCTCAAATACGGATCATGAGACAAAAGAGTTGCAGGCCGATGCTGATAATTGGAAAGCACTGTATGATAGCCTAAGGATTGACATGGATGCCTTAGAAGAGGAAATGATTACCTTGAAGCGGCAGATGAGGCTCATGGCGGAAAAACTGGAAGTAGAGAAGGCTTCTTCCAGCCAGGCTAATAAAGACAAGAGTGTTCCGGAGTCCTCATTTGCTGAGCAGTTGTCATGCGCCTTAGAGGAGATTAGAGACTTGAAAAACTTGTTGGGGCATAAGGAGGAATACTCAGGCGAGCTCGTTCAATCACTCACTCGTACTCAAGAGGACCTTTGTAAGGCTTTAGATAAAGTTCAAACTCGGTAGGAGTCAATTGTACCGTTAAGGGCCGCCCATGAAGCTGTTGAATCGAAGAAGGACGGATTGAGAGCTGAGCTTCAAGTATGGGCAAGGGATTATGAGGATCTTGAAGAGGTGATTGTTGTTGATGTGAGTTGTGCGTATATGAATTCTCGCCTTGACACATTGATAGAAATGAGTCAAGAGGGTTTCGACCTTAGTGCTGAAGTAGCTAAAACTAAGGAAGCCATGGAGAAGGCTCAACAAGGTCATAACCTTTCTTCACCTGATAGTGAGACTCCATCTACTCGTGCCTCTTCATCCCTAGTTTCTCCCGCTCCTTCTTCCAGTGAAGTCAACCCCCCTCTTGAAGAAGTTTAGTTGGTTCACCCTTTTTTTTATCTTTGTCTCAATTGGTGGTTACCCCCAGTCCCATCGGGGGTAAATTTGGATCTCTTTAAAGTCCCCAAATGACAACTTAGGGGAACCTCAATGTATAAAAATTCTATACGGCTAAGTATAAGTTAATACTTAGTTTTTGCTTAGCCGTTTTAATATATTAATGCTAGTATGACGTTTTTTTATTTTATTTTTCACTCTTTAAGTCTTTTTCATGCTTCACTTTTTGAGGTTTTAGTTTTGCATATAGAATTCTTTAGATTACTCATACCTTTTCGTAATACGCACAGTGTATTAAATGTGTGCCTTTTTGTAGTAGGCATAATTTATGGAAGAGGGCCCTTTATGATTGACATGAAGAAGACGTCTAAACTTCATGATAATGCAATAGAGTGATAGGAATTTTACACATGTTTAAGAATGTTTCCAAGGAAAGATTTTTGTTTGAACTTCCACGACATTTTACATGTGTTTGATTATCGTCTAAAACTCATGTTGCAACTGTTTTTGTTTAACAGATTTGATATACCCTTGTATTTCGTAATTGTTTTTCATAGGTAATAGTTTTTCGATATTAATACAAAGGAACAACTGTTTTTCACTAGTAAAAGTTTTTATAAAGATTGGGGTTTTTACCCGCAACTGTTTTTGTTGGAAACAGTTTTCTAATAAGTACGAGGGAAATGTTTTCTTATTCGTAACTATTTTATTTGATAACAGTTTTCTAAACAAATACAAGGATTTAGATCTTTCATCATAACTGTTTTATTTGATAACAGCTTTGAATAAGTATAAATATGTACATTTCTTCCTCGTGATTAATATTTTGCCTTTCAACCTGAATATGTTTGAAGGTTTTGGTTTTTTGAATTAGGCTTTGTATTTGGATGACTCTTTTGATCTCTTTTGACTCTGCTCATATCACTTGTCTCATTGGGTAGATGGGTCTTCAGGCTCGAGCTTTTGACTTTCTGATAATCTTCTTTGCTTCGTCTTAGGCTTCCATATTGTATAGTCCCCCAAGTGTTAGAGCTTTGAAAAATGAGATCTTGAGCACTTGATTATTCCTTTCTTGTAGTCCTTTTCCTGAAAAGGAAAAACATCCCGGACTCGAAGGTATATAGTTTTTTAGATGATGACTGCTTAACCCTTTAAAACGTCTATCAGAAAGTGTAACCCTAGACTGGGAATTGTGTTTGTTCCTCGCGTCTTTGCAGGTCTAATATCATCATCTGGTGATGGGTTAGCTTTATGCATATCATCTAAAAAAGTTGGTAAAAATTTTAAATGTTCAAAATAAAATTGAACGTGTGATACCTGACCAGGGGTATTTCTTTTCCTTAGAAGTAATACTTCTTTTGGGTGGATGGCGTTCCAGCTTGTTGGTAGAACTCTGTCGTCCATAGTTTCCAACTCATAGGCACTTTTCCCAGCTATGCCTCGAATTTTGTAGGGTCCTTCCCAGTTTGGGTTTAGCTTTCCTGCAGCTGCTTGTTTCGTTGATTGAAAGACTTTTTTGAGGACGAATTCCCCAATCTTGAAGTACCTGAGATGAGCTTTACGGTTGTAATAAAGCTCTATGATTTGTTTTTGAGCTTCCATCTGTATTAGTGCTGCTTCTCTCCGTGGTTCAAGCAGGTCCAGATTGGTCCTCAATTCGTCGTCGTTTGCTCCCTCCATGGCTATTGAGAACCTTATGATTGGTTCTCCAATCTCCACAGGTATTAAGGCTTCTGAGCCATAGAAAGTGTGAACGGGGTTTCTCTCGTGGCTATTTTTGAAGTTGTTTTGTATGCCCATAATACCGTCGGTAACTCATCAATCCAGTTTCCTTTGTCTTTATCCAGCCGCTTCTTTTGATTGTTGATGATGACCTTATTTGTTGACTCAGCTTGACCATTAGCCACGAGGTGGTATGGTTTGAAGTGATCCGTTTGATTTGCCAACTTTTGAAGAATTCTGTGATATGCGAGCCTATGAATTATGGGCCATTATCGCACACGATCTCCTTTGGTATTCCAAAGCGGCATATTATGTTTCGCCATAAGAAGATTTAAAAATCCTTTTCTCGCACTTGTTTGAACGTTTCTGCCTCTACCCATTTTGTAAAATAGTCGGCTAGCATGAGCAAAAACCGTACATGTCCTTTAGTTGTGGGAAGAGGTCCCACTATGTCCATACCCCAATTCATGAAAGGTCATGGGTATAATATTGGATGCAATAATTCCGCTGTTCGATGCATGTTATTGGCAAACCTTTGGCACCTGTCGCATTTGGATACGAAGTTCTCGGCTTCTTCTTCCATCTTAGGCCAATAATATCCAGCTCTTATTAGAGTTTTTTCGTTTGGTTAGGTCTGAGGCATTTAGCTAGGGGTCCTCCAAACATCTTGCGATAAAGTGAGTTGCGAATAAAGCAGTACCGTGCAACTTTGCGGTGAAGTGATTGAGCTGCTTTCCTGTCTTCAGGTACGGTGCCATTCTACAAAAAATTAATAATTTAGTTTCTCCAGTCCCAAGTTAAGTTATTGAAAGTTACCTCATTCCTGTTATGGTCGATCATTGAATGAAATAGTTGGACGACAATTGCATTGTCTTTGTTTGTTACTTTTGTGACTGCTGCAACGTTAGCTAATGCATCTGCTTCTGCATTTTCCTCTCTAGGTATTTGCATTACCTTCTATGTTTTGAATTGTCTCACTAGCTCTCGTGCTTTTTCAAGATATTGTTGCATTCGAGTCTCTCGAGCGATGTAAGTCCCTTGTATCTGATTTACTACCAATTGGGAGTCGCTATTGATCACAATTTGCTCGATTGAGAGTTCTCGTGCGAGTTCAAGCCCTGCAATAATAGCTTCGTACTTTTATTCATTGTTAGTTATAGGATAACACTCGATAGCTTGTTGTGTCTTTTCACCCGCGAGTGATATTAAGACTATGCCTAAGTCGGCACCTTTTATATTTGAAGAGCCATCGGTGAATAGGGTCCATAGGCCCAGAATAGCACCGTTAAAAAGTTGTAACTCTTTTTCTACTTCAGGGAAAATGCTATTAANAATATGATCGTAATTTTCTAGATGCCATTATTAAAGTTAAGGCTAACTTTTTCAGATGTGGATATCTAGTCTCAGCATCTAGCAAAGTTTTACTTACTTAATAGATAGGAGATTGCTTATCTTTTTCTTCTCTTACCAGTACTGCACTTACAGCAATTTTTTAAATAGCCAGGTAGATGTACAATCTTTCCCCTTCCTTTGGCTTTCAAAGCAGCGGTGGTTTCAATAGATTAATCATTATATTTTTGAGGGCTTTTTGACATTCTTCAGTCCATTCGAATTGATTCTACTTTTTGAGAACTGAGAAGAATTTAAAACTTTTTTCGGAAGACTTAGAAATAAATCTTCCCAAAGCTGCTATTCTCCCTGTCAGTCTTTGAACTTCCTTTTTATTTGTTAAAATATCAGGTATTTCTTCTATAGCTTTAGTTTGAGCGGGATTTACCTCTTTTCTCTGTTCGATACAAGGAAACCCAAAAATTTACCTGNTTTACCTCTATTCCTCTGTTCGATACAAGGAAACCCAAAAATTTACCTGATTGCACTCCAAAAGCGCATTTTTCTGGATTTAGCTTCATATTATACCTGCGTAAAATATCAAAAGTAGTAGAGAGATGCTGGAAATGGTCTTTTGCTTGTGTTGATTTTACCAACATATCATCAATACAGACTTCCATCGTCTTTCTAAGATGTTCTTGGAAAATTTTAGTCACTAACCTTTGATAGTTGGCTCCAGCATTTTTCAAGCCAAAAGGCATAACTTTATAACAGTAAGTCCCCTTGTTTGTAATGAAGGAAGTTTTTTCCTCATCTGAGGGATCCATTTTAATCTGATTATATCCAGAATATGCATCTAAAAATCTTAATAATTCATGCATGTTGTGGCATCAATCATTTGATCTATATGTGGCAATGGGAATGAATCTTTCGGTCATGCTTTATTTAAGTCGATATAAACTAAGCATACTCTTCATTTTCCATTCTTTTTAGGTACTACCCCGGTGTTTGCTAGCCAGTTAGGGTACGTTACCTCTTGTATCGAACCAATCTTCAAGAGTTTCTGTACCTCTTAGTCAATCACTTTGTTCTTTAATGGTCCTTGCTTTCTTTTCTTCTGCTTAACAG
>ML328202.1:0-13617 GCA_005239505.1 Nicotiana paniculata | reverse complement strand
ACCGGTAGAAAAATTATAAACGGACCAACCCCCTCTAACCCCCCTACCCAGCCCACCCGGCCCCCTATGAACCGGGCCGGTCCGGTTCCGGTTTTAACCGGTCTGGGCCGGGCCGGTTACGGGTCAACCCGGCCCGTTTGCCACCCTTACTACTTATGCCATGTGACATTTTCTTGTGATGCCACTTGGCTTAAGGAGAGCTCTTTATCCTCTCCTTTTAATTTTAAATTATTTTTGAATCTCCACATTTAATGTTGAAACAACTCCCCAATTTGAATTGATATTTTTTTATTTTTAAAATTTTTGTTTTTGTATTATAACCTAATTTTAAAATTCAAACTTTCTTGGAGATTTGTCCTAAAAATGTACACTTGTCATGTTATGGTTATGCCACTTGACTTAATATGGTGATTTTACCTCTCCTTTTATTATATAATAATAGATAATAGATATAGATAAAGATATAAATATAATAATAATAACATTAAACATAATAATAAATAATAATAATAATAATAATAATAATAATAATAACAATAATAATAATAATATTTTAAAATAAATTTTAAACCCCTACTTTAAACCATTCCTCAATTTTAATGAGTAGTTATTTTTTTTATCTTTGTTTTTTAACATAGCTAATATAATAGAAGATAAATATTAGTATATTTTATTTACTATTCTCAATAATATTTTCTGAATAAATAAACTTTTTTATTTTTAAAAAGGAAAACAAAAATTATTATTAAGAAAAAAGAAATTTTGAATTGGCGGTTTTTTTTTTTGTAATTTTAGTTTTTTTATTTTAAAATAATTTAAAGACTCCAACTTGAAAATACTCTCATATTTTAATGGACAATTATTTTTTAATTTTTGTTTCTATATTATAAAATATTTTATTTAATTATTTTATGGATATTTAATTCAAAAATAATAATCAATAATTAATTATTAACTACTTATGCCATGTGACATTTGCCACTTGGCTTAAGGAGAGATTTTTTTCCTTTCCTTTTAATTTTAAATTATTTTTGAATCTCCAAATTTATTGTTGAAACAACTCCCCAATTTGAATTGATATTTTTTTGTTTTTTAAATTTTAGGTTTTTTATTATAACCTAATTTTAAAATCCAAACTTTCTTGGAGATTTTTCCTAAAAATTTACACTTGTCATGTTATGGTTATGCCACTTGACTTAATATGGTGGTTTTACCTCTCCTTTTATTATATAATAATAATAACAGATAATAGATAATAGATAATAGATATAGATAAAGATATAGATATAATAATAATAATTATTATTATTATTATTATTATTATTATTATTATTATTAGTATTATTATTATTATTGTTATTATTATATTTTAAAATAACTTTTAAACTCCAACTTGAAACCATTCTTGAAAATATAATAGAAGATACATATTTTTATATTTTATTTTATTATTCTCAATAATATTTTCTGAATAAATAAACTTTTTATTTTTAAAAAGGAAAACAAAAATTATTATTAAGAAAAAAGAAATTTTGAATTGGCAGTTTTTTTTTGTAATTTTAGTTTTTTTATTTGAAAATAAGTTAAAGACTCCAACTTGAAACTACTCGCCAATTTGAATGGACAATTGGACAATTGAAACTACTCTCCAATTTAATTTTCATTTTTATATTATAAATATTTTATTTTATTATTTTATAGATATTTAAATTCAAAAATAATAACCAATAACTAATTATTAACTAAATAACCAATTATTAACTACTTATTTCATGTGGCTTTTTTTATGATGCCACTTGGTTTAATGAGAGGGTTTTATCCTCTCCTTTTAATAATATATAGATTTTGTTTTTTAATATAGCTAATATAATAGAAGATAAATATTTTTATATTTTATTTTATTATTCTCAATAATATTTTCTGAATAAGGAAACTTTTTTATTTTTAAAAAGGAAAACAAAAATTATTATTAAGAAAAAAGAAATTTTGAATTGGCGGTTTTTTTTTGTAATTTTAGTTTTTTTATTTTAAAATAAGTTAAAGACTCCAACTTGAAACTACTCTCCAATTTGAATGGACAATTAAAACTACTCTCCAATTTAATTTTCGTTTTTATAGTATAAATATTTTATTTCATTATTTTATAGATATTTAAATTCAAAAATAATAACCAATAACTAATTATTAACTAAATAACCAATTATTAACTAATGAGAGGGCTTTATCCTCTC
Organism: Nicotiana paniculata; assembly: GCA_005239505.1. NCBI lineage: Eukaryota > Viridiplantae > Streptophyta > Magnoliopsida > Solanales > Solanaceae > Nicotiana > Nicotiana paniculata. The sequence continues at coordinate 11,386 of ML328202.1, read as the reverse complement.
CTTTTAATAATATATAGATTTCGTGACCTCCTATCTATATAAACGGTGACTTCTTTGTTTTTAGACTTATATTATTATAGACAAATATCAATAAAAATTGTGAGATTATTCTTGCACTCTTCTGTGTGCTACTCTTGAATTTATTCTTCAACCTTCAAGGCTCAACTTAAGGTGGTAAGATTAAACCCTTTTCGAAATCTTAAATCAGTTCTACGTATTCAAGAAAGATGATAATTTTAGGCTTATTATTATTTTTGTTATTCTTAAGAGTCGAGTTTCACAATTTATTTCTTGTTCTTTAAGTCTACCAAAAGCGATTAGTTTTTCGTTAGCTAATTGTTGTTGTTAGGATTCAACTTCAAGAATATACTTCTTGAATTCAAGAAACTCTTTCTTGAATTCAATCTATCTTTAATTTATGTCTTCTTTTTTTGTTTCTTTATTTTTCTTTTAGCTTCCGCACATTTCTTCATTTTTTTAAGTAGTTCCCGGACCCCTCTCATGTTGTTATCAAGTGGTATCAGAGCATAGGCTAATCAAGAGTTCAATATTGATAATCTTGGGAGGTTTTTGAGCAAAAAAAAAAAAAGAAGGAAAAAAAATAAAAAAAGAAAAAGAAAAAAATCAGCCCAAAAAAAAGAAGGAAAAGTGAATAGTTGTTTGGTTTTCAAGTCAAGAAAGGAAACAAGAAGAGGGGATCATAGTTCTTGAAGATTAAGGTAACTTCTGTCCTTTTTCTTTTAAAACTAACCAATTCATATTCTTTCTAGTTTTCACTTTCCTTTTTCCTTTTCTAACTCCTTATTGTTATCACTAAATGGTTGTGACTTGTAAAGTTTATTAACAAATTTAAAGATTAATGACCAAGAGTTACTTTGAGCGAAAAAAGGCAAGAGATGTGAGAGTATTAGAAGGAAAAAACCAAATTTGAGAGATACATATTTCTTCTAATCTTTGTTCAAGATGTTTCAAACACAGGTACTTATAGTGAAAGGAGGCAAGCTATGACTCAACAACTTGAAAAGTTGAACTTAGAGTATACCAAATGGAAGGAAGACAATGGTAAAGTTATTTTTCAAACAAGAGCTAAAGTGATGTCTGTGATTTGTGGTTAGAATTGACAAAGAATATGACTATAATTCAATTAGCACTTATATGGTTGAAAAATTGAACTTGCCTTGTGTTGAGCATATTGAATCCTACATGTTGAGAAGAGTAAAGGTAGATAAAAGAGTGTTATTACTATTCTCTATTGGAAGGTACGAGGATGCGATCTGGTGTGATGTGATTCCCATGAATAATTATCAAATCTTGTTGGGAAAGCCATGGTATGTCTACAGAAGAGCTTCATATAACATGAAAAAAAATAGATACTCTTTTGAGGTTAATGAGAAGAAACTCATTCTTAGACCTTTGACTCCCTCACAAATTTGTGAAGATGAAAAGACTGTTAAAGAGAATATGGAAACATATGAGAGAGAAAAGACTGAGAGGAGTAAGGGAGTGCATGTCGGCATCCCAAGAGAGAGAAAAAAGAGAGGTTGTGATGAGTGAAGAGAAAGGGATGTCAAGTGAGAAAAATACTGAGCTTGAGGAAAAAGAAAAGAGGGAAGGCAATGAGATAACAAAATTCAGTAAGGTATAGAGAGAAAAACATGAGGAATTGAGTGAACAAAAAGAAAAAAACTTTAGTGAGAGAAAAGAAGCTAAGGGTGAGGAAAAAGCTAGTCTTGTAATAAAAGTCAAAGAGAGTGTAACCAAGAAAAAAGTTTCTTTAATTTCTAACTCATTAAATCTTTCTTGTTTTAGTTCTTGTGATTTTGTGCGACCAAATGTGGAAAGACCTTTTGAAAGGGGAGGCGAGGCACAAGAGATGGTAGCAAAGGATCCAATCGAATTCCCACAAGAATTTTGCGAAATCAATTCTTGTTGGATGTTGGAAGATAAAAGCTTGGTTAATTTCTTTGTTGTTGAACCTTTTGACTATTTTGATCCTTATTTACTGGTTTACAACATGGAGTTCCCTAAAGGCATTGCTAAGTTAGAGACATTGTATAAAAGAATAAAAGGTGATATTGTTCCATTAATAAATAAGTCCAAGTATGGTATGTATAATTGGTTTATTCACATTCTTGGCCTTTCAGGAACACCTAAGGTATTTTTCGAGGTAATGAACTATACTTATTTCTTATGTTGGTGACTTTATAATTTTTGTGGATGATGATATTTTGATGCACATCAAGTCATTAACTGTAATATCTAAGTTCAAGTGCAACAGTAATTTTCTTACTTTTAAAATTGAGTATGACATAGATAATTATGCATTCCAACTTGGTGGAACGAGGCATGATATTTATGACAAGAGGTTTGCTAATGAGTTAAATGTTCTTTCTTCTCTTGTTCAAGTGCCTAATGAGTTTTCATGTGATAAATTGCTAGAATGTGAGTTTTGTTGTTCGATGGGAAGTCATTCCTCTAGTCATATTGATTGTGAGCCTGTAAAAGTGCATGCTTCAAGTAAAGAGGATATGCATGATTATTGTGACATTAGTGATCAAATATTCTTTCATGAACCTATCTATAACTCTTTTTGTGACAGTTTGAGCAATTATGTAGAATCCGTTGATGTTGCAAATATTATTGGGGAAAGTTATAATCATGAGTTTGAATGTCTTGAAATTTTTATTTTGGAATTTATGGATTCTTCTGATCTTTCTGAGAATTTATGTGCTTCTTTGAATAACTTACATGTAGAAGAATCCATAGGATTTATAATTGATACTTGGTTATATCATAAAAGTGTCTTTTTGATAAATGCGGTAGAGATACTTGTTTTAAATGGATGCGTGATCAATCTTTTATAATTTCATTGTCTTGCACATTTTTGGACTTCCTTAAGAGAAGTTTTTATGGGACAAATCTAAGTAGGCATAAATTTTATTGGGATTATGATGTCCATATGCTTTATAAAAGAGTATTTACACCTATTAGGATTAATTGGGTTAAGCAGATACATGGCCACTATCTTGTTTTATTCTTACCATTTTTTCAGATTAGTGGATGCTATTTACTAGTTCCTGTATTCGTTTTCTTGCAAGGTCGAAATTCGAGGGAAAATTTTCTTCAAGAAGAGGGGAATGATAGCATCCTAGGAAGCTCAAATCTATTCAAGGACAAGGATGAAGTTTTGGAATCTCAAAGAGGGCCTTTAACAAGATCTCAAGCTAAAAAGTTACAAAATAAGGTCATTGGACTTCAAGAGCGATCAAAGAAGTTGTTAGTTGGGAGTAAGAGCTTAAGGATAAAGTATATGAATTATCTAGGTGTTATAATTATTTTATGGTCCAAATTCATGTCCAAGAAGAGGTGGATTAGACCCTAAGAAACATCCTCTGAAGAAGGTCTAAATCAGGCCACTGTTGGACCAATTTGGCACATAAAATATATCCAAACTTGTAGCCCATGAAGTCCTACATAAAATTATATTTTTATAGCATAAAAAAGACTTACTTGATGTCCAAGAAGGGTAAAATAGTCGTGCTAGATATTGAGTACAAGTTGGTGCCAAGTTTCTTGCAAATTTCTTTCAAGATTTCCAAGATTTTCAAGATTCTATCCAAGATTGGTTTGGGACTTATTTCCATATATTATAGGACTATATTTATTGATTTCCTAGTTATTTAATGTTATGTTTTCCTTTTACTAAGATTTTTGGAATTATTTTTCAAGAATGACTGGGTTTTTGCTTCCTACTATTTTTCTTTTCCTAAGGTAGTTGGACTTTTTGTCCAAAGTAGTTTAGGACTTTATTTTCTTGTTTTTAGGTACATTCGTGACCCCCTCTATATATAAAGGGTGACTTCTTTGTTTTTAGGCTTAGATTATTATAGACAATATCAATAAAAATTGTGAGATTTTTCTTGCACTCTTGTATGTGGGTACTTTTGGATTTATTCTTCAACCTTCAAGACTCAACTTAAGGTGGTAAGATTAAACCCTTTTCGAAATCTTAGATAACTTCTAGGTATTCAAGAATGGTGACAGGTTTAGGCTTATTATTTTTCTTGTTATTCTAAAAGGTCGGGTTTCACAATCTATTTCTTATTTCTTAAGTCTCTACCAAAGGCGATTAGTTCTTATTTATCTAATTGTTGTTGTTAGGATTCAACTTCAAGAATAGTCTCCTTGAATTTAAGAAACTCTTTCTTGAATTCAATCTATCTTTTATTTCTGTCTTCATTTTTTTGTTTCTTTATTTTTCTTTTAGCTTCCGCACGTTTCTTGATTTTCTTTAGTAGTTCTCGGACCCTTATCATGTGGTTATCATTTTAGCTTATAAAAGACAAGATTTGGCCAACTTAACCTTGGGTGCCACATGTCCTGCAACAATTGGACACTGCCCATGTTCGTAGTAAAACGTGCGTAATGTTTTACTCTGATATTGTATCGATGAACAATTTGTAATGTTGGGAAGTAAACTAAAAGACCTTTAATTTGATATATGGTTCACCCCTAAGTTCCAAATACACAGGTCACAACACAAACTAGAAGTTGGACCTTATTCAAATGCATTTCACTTCGACTCTTGAAGACCTTTCCTAATAACGATTTTTTCATGGATTCACTTACATAAATTCAAAATTCTTTAGGACTCAAGTCTTATGACATTAATTGCACGGTTCACGTCTTACTCCAAATGTACGTGATATTACAAGATCAGGAGAACCGCGTGATCGATCCAAAATACCACCCAAGTTTCTTTGAAATTAATTATATTCTAAGGAGGTACGCATCATCCTACATTCGAGAAATACGCTACTCCAATCTCTATCACGATAAACGATCTGGAGAGAAAAATCAACGGATAAATAAAATTGTACTCACACTACCTATTAATAATTTTTTTTTCATATTTATTTATTGATTATTTCATACCTGACTTTTGTCACAAACAAATATCTGTGTTTGATCCATACAAAGTTAAAATAAAACTTTAAATGACTCTACTTAAATTCAATCTCAAACAAGAAATAATATTTGAAGGTGTTTCTTGTTAGCTTGATGATATTAAAGAAATAGCGGAGACCGATGATCATGTTCTGGCATTAGAGGGGCAAATACTGATATTGACAAAAAGGAGAAAGTGAAAAATAAAAATAGTTAGTGACTTTTATGTGTAAAAGTGTGAATAGAAAAAAAAAAGTAATAAAAAAAGGTATATGTCATGCTCTGATATGATAGTTGATGCAGTGGAGCATGTAACTTGCTCTCTACAAGAGTGGTTCTGAATTGTCAAAAGGGTATTAATTACATGTCGAACAAGAATAATGGGTAAGAAATGCTCTAAAATTAAAGTATATAAATAATTTTTCCAAACAATTTTAGTTAGCAGGCTATGAATTTTTCCCTAACATAATTGAACATCTTATAATGCAAAAGAATAGAGAAGAAAGTATTGGGGAAAGAATAAAAAGCAAAAAGATAACCCAATAAATAAATAGAAAAGAAAAAAAAGGGGCGGGTGGTAAGAAGAGGAAAAGGGCAAGGATTAAGGATGCGTTTGGTATAATAGAAAATATTTTTCGTGGAAAATATTTTTCAAGAAAATGTTTTCCGTGGAAAATATTTTTTAAGAAAATATTCTCTGTGGAAAATATTTTCTACTTGGAAAATAAGGAGTAGTCTTGTTCATATTCCGGTGTTTGGTACGCAATAAATAATTTAGATACAATAAATATGAAGCCATAAACTTTCGAACTAATGACATTCTGAACTCACAAATATCATAAACTTTCGAACAACTAAACTTCCGAACCGCAAAATTTCGATCCTATAAACTTTATAATTTCTTAACACGTAAACTTCCAAACACATAAACCTCCGAACTCATAACTTTTGAACTTGTAAAATTTTGAACCTATAAACCGAAAGATGAAAAAAAAAACTTAAAATATATAAAAATAATTTTTTTTTATCGGGGGGAGGGGAGGAGGTGGGTGTGCAAAAAAATGAAAAAAATAAAAATTTAAAATTACAAAAGAAAAAGTAAAAAAGAAAACNGGGGGGGGGGGGGGGGGGGTGGAGGTGCAGAAATTTGAAAATTAGAAAAAAAAACTAAAAAAGAAACTTCTTTTTTGTGTGGGACGAGCGGTTTGGTGGAAGCGAGGGTGGGTGGGGGTAAGTGGTGCAGAAAAAAAAAAAAACTTGAAATTACAAAAGATAAAATTAAAAAAAATTAAAATTTGCGAGGGGGTGGGGATAGGGTTGGGTAGTAGGGTAGGTGGTGATAAAAAAAAAAACTGAAATTTAAAAAAAAAAGCATGTTTGGAAAGAGGAGATAGGACGGGTAAGCATGGGGTGAGGTTAAATAGGTGGATGCAGGGGTGTGAGATGGGGAATATATTTGGAAAGGTTGAGAATAATTTTGAAAATTTATTTTCCTTTTTTCCTCCAATTAAAAAAAATAAATTAATAAAAAATATATTTTTCAAAATATTTAAAGCAACCAAGCATGAAAAAAATAAAAATTCATACCAAACACTCTAAGAATCGCTAATTTCCGAGGCTAAAGCCTATTGTCTCGGGTGTTAAACCCAAAACCTCTTCTGAGCAACCCTACAATCAGATGTTCAAGTTAAAACCTCTTCCCAAAATCCCATTTGATATCTTCAAAATTATTCAAATTCACATCTCCAATTTCCATACTAGGAACCCACTTTCCAGTCCAGCAATCCAATTCATTCTTGAAGAAGGCAAAGAATACGAATCCCGACAACTCACAAACCAAGAACCCACGTCTAAGCATAATGAAGAAGCTACGTTTTCCAGTTATGGGATTCAGATTTCTCATCCTTGGCCTGAATGGGTGGACTTGATGCAGAAGTTGTTGAAATGTGGATACTTTGAGGGAATCGGAAACCCTTTTGGAAATGCTGAAGAAATGGGTCCTAAAGATGCAAACCGGATTAGGACTGCTTGTTTGAATTTTGCTCGAGACCGGTTTGATCTTATAAAGTCTGAATTTATAGTCTGTTTTGCCTACATGAAATTACTGTTTTAGTAAATTTATTGCTTGTCTTATATTAGGTTTAGAGCTTTTGTCATGTGTTTTTGTTGATTTTGTTGAAACTATTGATTTCTGTATTTCAGTTCTAGCATTGATGTTTTTGTATTTTAGCTTCATAAAATGGTTGGGCATCTGAGTTTGTATCCCATCTTTTGACGATATAGCCACTCTATAAAATGGAAGTCATGTCAGCAGCTTTAGGGGAGAGGCCTATCTTAACTGTTGTATAATAAAATATAACTTATGTAAGCTGATTCTGATGGAATTTTCCCCTTGAATGAGTTATTTACTTCAGTATTTATGCTTGAAGATCGAGCCTGAGCCGCTATGGATGTAAACTTTTAGCTTATAGAATGATAGGAACGTCAGCTATGTTTCTGCTGCACTACCTCAGATTGGAAATGTAAAGAGCGTTCAATTTATGCTCCCTGTTTCTCTTTTACTCTGTCAACCCAAGTATTACAAATCTTTCTAACAATTCTATATATTGTCCCCTTTTGTTCTGTGTTAAATAGAACCTTATTTTTCTTACCTATTATTTGTTACTACTTATTATTAGAATGCACTTAAAAGAGAAGCACAGTCAGTGAGACACTGAATTCATATAGCCGATCTCAACTTGCTTGATATTGAGGCATAGTTGTTTTTGTTGTTAACTTATGATGAGCTTTTCCATAAATGCTGTTGGTGCTTCCATATATGAAGAAATAGTTTGTAATCCAATCTTTTTGAATACCGTGAAGACCTAAGTTTTAAGTACCATGCAAGTAGAAGTCATGGAGGATTAGGATTTGGACGAAAACAGCAGCGAGTTATCAATCTGCCAGCCTCACATTCTCATAACCATGCTTCAAGTTCAGCTGCTTGTTGTAACCATGCTTCAAGTATTCAACTGCTTGTAATTGTATGACCCTGTCAAATATTATACATAACACCTACTGCCTCAGAGCACCTTATAGAAAGCAGTGTTAGTTTATATATAGAGGTTAGTATCTTAGCTTTGTATCCATTTTTAAATCCCCAAAATATCCATGCCAGCACATTAAAACAACATAATGAGATGGACTGTTTTGTCATTTCACCGAAAGTTAAACCCAATATATATATTTGGTTATTTTGGGAATTAGAACTTTGTCAAGCTTGTTGCAGTTCTGACTAATACAGCCATGGTAACAGATATTTGTCGCAGCAAGATATTGAGGTGATAGCTGGCTGTGGCTGTCCAAGCATTGATAGAAAAGTTGTCAACTCTGGAAAGCGCCTTAGGGCATCGTTGGGCATCGAGGAAGGAAATGTATGTACTTAATAGCTGTTGTAATGTTTAAGACCTAGCTAAGACATTTCCATCAGAGTTTTAGCAGTATGATGACTAGCTTCCATCTGTCTATACTTCTAACAAGAGATGCATTTAGTAGGTTTGCAGTTTCTGCATATTGAGGGGAAGTTGTGAGAGGGCATATGTCAGGGCACGTGAAGATCAAGGTGGTCGAACTGTTGATGTTATGCGTCTTTTATTGACTTATGGACTTGATCCAATTACTGGTGCTGTGGAGAAAAAAGGAGTTAAGGAATCAGCAAGAAGGCTGCTGAAAGAAATTATGAGTTTCAGTTCACAGAAACTCAAGTGTGAAACACAGAAATCCATAAACCCTTGGAATCCATCTGTACAAGGTGATCACCAAGAAGGTCAGACCATTGTTCCAACAAAACATGGTGATTGGATTTGTCCCAAGTAAGTCTAGGGAAATTTGAATGCATTTAAGATTTAAAACTTCCATGTCGTACCAATTCTAAACTTTTCATATATCCTCTTGGTTTTGTTTCTAGATGCAACTTCTTGAATTTTTCCAGAAATGTCAAGTGCTTACGGTGTAATGGCTTCTTTCGCGAAAGACTTAGCAAGCTAAGGGAGGAGCAGGATAATTTTCCATTAAAGAAAGGCGACTGGATTTGTTACAAGTAGGAATGTTCTTGGATAACTTTGTGCAGTAAATAGGTTTATATCCTAGGTTTGCTAGTGTCATTTTTACTTCCAATCTCTTGCAGATGCCATTTTATGAACTTTGCAAAGAATACAAGGTGTTTGCAGTGCAAAGAAAAACCACCTAAACGGCAGCTTAATCCTGGAGAGTGGGAGTGCGACTCGTAAGCACTTAAACATTTTTTTTTCTTCTTCCTTTTTTTTTTTTTGGTTAATAAGCTGTAGGCACTTTTATGGTCAATGGTAAGAATCAGTATAATGTGTTTTTCTATCCTCCTTTTTGAGTTTTAACTCTCTCTGCTCTGTCTCTATTTCCTTTTGCTTTTTCCGCTTGGTTAGGTGCAACTACATCAATTTCAAAAGAAACATGGTGTGCTTGAAATGTGATCACAGGCGGCCAAAAGCATCGTCTAGTGGTGCAAGTGCTTCCTCTCAATCTGCAAAACAAAGTAGAAGCATTAGTCGAACACGACCTTATTTTGGTGAACTGAATCAAGAAACAAATGAGGACGTAGATGAATGGGAATTTGTTGAAAGTGACAATGAAGATCATTTTAGCTCAATGTCAGGGAATCAGGAAGCAAGATTCATCGATTTTCCCGTTTTAAGGGGGAATAGTGAATTGTCTCGAGATGCAAAGAAGCAAGAAAAATGGAAGATGCAGATGGCTGCGAAGAGAAGAGTCACTGCAAAAGAAACACTAAATGCTGATGAATTCAGGTCTTTTACACCTGATAGAAAGTATTTTCAATATAGTGACGATGAGGAAATGGCCGAGTGGTTTGGGCAAAACAATACTCAAAATGCAGGATTGTATTAGAGCCTGTAAACTCCGACCAGTTGTAAGTGTGTTGGAGTACATTATTAAATATGTGTGCATTATCCAATGTAGCCGTGCATCCTGATGTTGTCAGTATCACTAAAAGCTGTGGAAAATGCAAAAATACAAAACATTTTTCTCATGTACTTATTTTTTTTCAATTGGCGGAAATGTTTTTACTTTCAAAAGAAAGGAAAATATTTTTCAAAACTCCTTTTCAATCTTCTCCATCTTATTTCCCATCCACCACCAACTCCAACCAAGCCACCCCAACCCAACCCACCACTACCCACCCAACCAAACAAGTTTGATAAATAAGTGATAAACAAGTTTGATAAACAAGTTTTCCTCACTGACCAAACAAGGAAAAATAAGTGATAAAAGCACTCATTTTTCAAGAAACTATTTTTCTTTATACCAAACACACCCCTAGTCGATATCATTAAAAGTGGAAGCCTAGAATTAAAAAATTGAATTATATAAATGTCCTTCTAAATCACTTAAATATCCTATATTATTGCTTATTTATTTTAAGAATAATATATTAACATAAGATAATTAAACATATCAAAGAAAAAAATTGAAGATTTGAGAGGTCGTTTTCCTTTTGTTTTGTGACCAACCTTACTTTTGAATTCATTTCAACCGTTGGTTACCTTTTTTTGTTGTTGTTAAATCGTCCATCTTAATCACCACAAAAATACAAAAAATAGGAGATGTAACTCTATGCACCTACTTAGAACGCAAAAACCTTTATTATAAGGAGAAAGTAGGATTTCAGTGTAAGCTTATAAAAAGACCTAGCGTATACGGTCGAAACCGGGTTCGTCTCTTGTGTGATTAATCGAGATTGAAACATGACAGGGGTAAAGCTCGATCTCGGGTTATATAGAACTGAGGTGAGAAATTACATCGTTGAGATCGTGACCTCGGGACCGAACAAGATCGAGACCATTCAAGATTGAGGGAAATTTGCCGAGCCAAATAACAGAAGGCCGAACGACCGATTGAGGATCGCGGCGAAAATTCCGACACATATCAAGGAGAGGCCGATTAATTAGCAAATCATGAGATTTTTTTACCTAATATAGAATTGTATCAAGAGTAGGACTCCCCTGCTATATAAAGGGGGGAGGGGTCTGATCATTTGTAATATATATTGCAATACGCAGCACAAAGCAATATATTATTATTTCTAGCCTTTATCATCTTGTTATTCTGTTCTTACATCAGTTGAGACATTTCTTGGTTCGAGGGTGATCGAACTCGAAGGCCAAGGCTGTTAAATTTGTGTGGTTTGCATTTATTCTTTTATCGTCAATTTCAATATTAATCTGTTTTCTTAATTTTTATTAAGTTATATTGTGTATCCTTAAAATCGCGTATTCATTCAATTGTTATCCGATTTTGAGGGTAAACAGTTTGGCGTCAACCGTAGGGCTAAGGATAATAGTGATTATTGATCACGCTCAACTATGTCTTGTAGAAGACTAAGCGGGCGCTGCAAATATAATCTGGG
>MDKI01254314.1:0-61267 GCA_005239505.1 Nicotiana paniculata | reverse complement strand
TACTGAGTACACGTTGTTTTCGTACTCATGCTACACTTGCTGTGCATTTTTATTGCACAGGTAGACGTGGCTGGTTGGAGACTTAGGCGAGCTGCATCATACGGAGGCGATCCGCAGCTGACAGAGTCTCCCTCATATTGTATTTATTTCCAGTTTAAGTTCCTTGTCCAATTTGTATTTCGGACAAGCTTATAGTATTTGTGAAATTCTTAGAATTTGCTCATGTACTTGTGACACCGGGTTCTGGGATGTGTTGGGATATATTTTGCTAAAATGGAATATTTAAACCATTGTATTTACTTAACGGATTTTTATTTAGTTACTATGTAATAAAGTGAAAGGTAATGATTTTCATAAATGTTAAAACAAGAATTTATTTCAACTAATTAATGATTGGCTTGCCTGACGGTGGTGTCCGGCGCCATCACAACCTTAGTAGATTTTGGGTCGTGACATTTGAGTAGAGGTTACTTTGAAAGTAACATGTTAGAATTAGGAATGATTAAGATCACCTAAGAGGAACCAGTTCTAACTCAATGATTCTTTAGATAATTTGTGAATTTTGTAAATAATCAGATTAGATATTGCCCAGTCTCATACTTTTATTAGTATACTCTTGTGCCATGTGATAAAATGTCTCAATGATGTCTAATGATATTATCCTTATTTTCTTGGAAAAAATCAGTCTTACACAAGAGAACTTTCAGTGAAGAACCTGGTTTATCGAGCTTATAAGGTATGTATTCTAAACTCCGCATAATTTGAAATAACTGCATATGGATCATGAACTAAAAAGAGTTTCACTTTATCCCAACGTACTTTTGAACCAATTAGCTACAAATGAACTAGTTTCATCAAGGGTCACCATGCACCATAATTGCCAAAATATTTGGGGAAGAGTCTGATGCCTCTTCAAACTAAAAGTCCCAAGATGAAAAGACTTCTAACCTCCAAAAATTTGTTGTTACACACTCAACCTTTCATCTTTAAATTGATCTGACCTTACCCTCTTATCTCAAATTTTTTCAAAAGATCAAAATCTTCGAAACCTCAAAACTCTCTCTATTTCTCTTAAGTTTCAGAACTGATCAAATGGTAAACACTAATAATCCCAAAAACCCTGAAAACTTTCCTCACCACCCAAACAACCTTCACCACACTTTCACCACCCAAACCCCCAAGAAAAATCATATCAAAATGATTGCATGCAACACAGTGGCCAGTAGAGAACAAGCTAAGAAATTGAGTGAGATGCTACAAGCCAGCCAAACAGAAGAACCATAGAATTCTAATGGTCTGGTCTGCGACTGAGGGGGAAGAACCAGTTTCTTCTGAAAGTGAACAAGTAACCTCCACGTTTCTCACCTCTGAGTTTGGTTGTGAAATTGAAGAAAATCTTGAGAGTGGGTTTACTCTGGTTGGGTGTATTGCTGGTATTGAAAAGGAAAATATTGTTACTAAAGACACTGGTGGTAAAAGAAAAAAAATAATTTAAAAGTAAAAATAAAAGGAGAGCGAGGGTGTTGAGGTTGATGCGACGGGAAGGGTGGAAGAACAAGTGGATGGATTTGATTCAGCCATTGGTTATGGATTACATGATGAGGCATGTGCAATGGTGGTATAGAGTGAAGAGATTAGCGATAATGAAGAGACTATGAATGAAAGTATGAGGATAGAATCACAGGAGATAGGTGATGGTTCTGGTGATAGAAGTGCAGCAGATGGGCTGGTTCGGTTAAGGAAACAGTTTCATGAACCCGTTCCTTCTCTTGCTCAAATAGACAAGAGTCCCAATCTGCTGCAAAAAGGTGTCAGATAGTTACAATCAAAAGAAGAAAAAGCAGAGTAAGGCAAATGTAAAAAGGCCTTAGCTGAGAGTTCCAAGAAAGTCGTTTCGAAAGGAAAAAAAAACTAGTAATCCAAGTAGAGTAGTCCAGATTGAGGAGATGAACCTGGTTCATGAGGATGAAGATAACGATGTGGAAGTAACCATACCTAGTACCGAAAAGAGAAAGATTTCTCAAGAAACAAAGGTTGTGGCAGAGGGTTTAGTTGTGAGTAAAACAACCACGTCTACCAAAAAGAGCAAAAAGGCTCGAATAGTGGAAGAAAATGGTTAAGGATGTTGAGATTGAACGATTGAAGACTAAGTTGGCTGGAGTAGAGGCTGAGAGATACTATCTCAAGTGTGAGCTTGCAAAGTAAAATGAGAAGAATGATGGTATTCTTTAAGATATGCCGAAACTGCTTCAAGCGAAGAACTAAGAAACTGGTCCTTCCCAGTCCTAAATCATCCCTAGCCCAGTTGTAACCAGTGACCCAAGTGGGATTTCTCTATTTTTTTCTCATGGTTCTATGTTTTTATTTCTTCTTATGCGTTGTGGTTGGATCTTACCAATCAATGAAATTCACTGCATTTGCTCTAATTGTTTGTTGATATTTCTTAGATGGCTAATATCTTTAGATTGTTAAAGAGAAAATTGAATCCATGATTGCATTTGAAGTAGCCCCAATGGCCATGAGTGATATCTGCTAAAATCTGGTTACTTAACTTAATTATTCAACTTTTCGATGATGCCAAAAGGGGGAAGATAAGGTGTACTTTTGCTTTGGACTGTGATGTTTATAACCTAATGAACCTGGTCCTTGATAATTTGTGACTTATAATGAAAAGTGTTCTAACATTGTGTTGATGTTGAGCTGAGTTGAAACAGGTTCCATGCTTATGAAAAGCACTGAGTTTGTCATCATCAAAAAGGGGGAATTTGTTGACCTGAGCAGTTTTGATTTTGAGCTGAGTTGAAACAGGTTCCATGCTTATGAAAAGCACTGAGGTTGTCATCATCAAAAAGTAGGAATTTGTTGACCTGAGCAGTTTTGGTTTTGATGATTGACAAAGGAACACATGCATGAACCAGGTCCATGGACAGTGTACACAAGTGACAGACAGAATCAAGAAAAATGCATGCACGTGAAAGAGATAGGTATAAATGGTTATTTCTAATAATCCTTGAACGAAAATGTTGCATATTTGATAAGGAGAAGAACTCCTTACTTGAAGAGAACTCTATCCAAGATAAGGAAAGAGTTAGAAGTTGAAGTTGACTAGAACTCTTCCACCAAGGAAGAGTAAAGAATTAGAACTCTAGTTAATCTTTATTTACTAACTCTATAAATATCAGTGTTGTTCTCTTTTACATGTGATGCACACATACTGAAGTTAAGAAAGAATTGAGAGCAAAATAGCAAGGCATTTTGTGAGCAATTCCTGCGAGTTTTAAGAGTGTGATCCTAAAGCTACACGAACCAGATTGAAGAACCAGCTCCATAAAGAGTTTTATGGGTCTTTCTTTATTTCTATTTCAAAGTGTAGTAGGCATTTTGAGTTGTACCTTTCAACTTTCTTAGAAGCAAATTGTACTAGGTACATGTGTTGTATCTTTCAAGTTAGAGTTAATTTGAAGTAGTTGCAACAACTTGTGGCGTGTTGCTATAAGGGTTAGAGTTAATCCTTAGGTTTGCAAGAGTTTGTAAACTTTGTTGTTGGCTCAGATATGTAGTGAAGTGTTTGGAGCAAATCCTACTGGGTAGTAGGTCGTGATTTTTTCACCTTTTGAGCCGGGTGTTTTCCACGTAAAAATCCTTGTGTTTGTTTTTGTATTTATTATTCCGCAACAGTAGGATAAGGAACACATAGAAAAACCAGGCCCTTCTATAATTTTTGCACACGAAAAATTATACACCACACAAATCAACCCCCCTCTTGTGTGGTATTGAAGTATAAAACATCAGGTTTAATTGCACAATTATATGTTGTACTGATTTCGATTTGAGGTATACTTGTGAATCAGTTATGACCTAAATATGTTACTTTCTAAGATGATTTGAGTACGGAATTTTTGGATGCATGATGCATTAGTCCTTATGGATATATGGAAGTCCTGGGAATGGTTTGGGGTTGCTGTTCGTGATGGATGTTATGTACTAAGAAAAAGGATTCACTTGGTTGTTTAGGAGTGTGGATTACTTCTTTAGGTGTTTTAGTACTAATAGGGCACAATTTGTTCGGCCCGTTTGGGCAGTGCAATTGAGATTGATCAGCGTGGATTACTTTCGAGAAAGTTATAACAAATTTAAATTATATGCGACAGTTGAGAATTTTCTGAATTTGTACATGGTTAGGATCTGAGATCGGCATTGGATGGTGCGGGGACTTGCGAGCAGGGGGATGTTGAGGAGGGGAATAACAAATGGAGTTTAGCTATTATACTATATATCATTGGTGATTTCCTATCAATTTGGTGTAGTAGAGATATTTCTTGCATCTCAGTGGAAGTTTGCCTCTAAACCTAGGTGTATTACCATAACAAAGATTACTTTGTGATCCGATTTAGTAGCACGGAGGAAAAAAAATGAGGTGTTGTTCTCTGGTCCGCACACAATTAACAGTAGACCAGTTATAATAAAGGCATGGACAACAAATTTTAATTTACATGATGAAATTCTGAACACCGTGCCTCTATGGGTAACTTTTCCTAATCTACCACTCAATTGTTGGAGCATGAAAGCTTTAAGACGTATTGGGAGTGGCCTAAGGGCTCCCATCTTTGCCGATGAGTGTACCACAGTTGCGGCAAGAATATCTTATGCTAGGGTCCTCATTGAAATAGACATCACTAGACCTCTGCCAAAGACGATACCAGTGCTAGATCCTTTAGGAAGAATATTTGATCAAGAAGTATCTTATGAATGGGAGCCTGAATACTGTCAAACGTGTTTTCAGATATGCCACAACTGTAATGCTCCTCCTATGAGAAAACCAGTAGTACAACCACTACTTGCGCAGAAACTAGTACCTCAACCACCAAGAAATAAGCTGAATAGGCAAAAGAAAATATAGGAAAAGAGAGTTATGATTGAAGAAAACCGAAAAAGGGAAGAAAAGCAGAAGGCAGCCAGTGATCAACATGTGTTGAAGCTTGATGCAAGGCAAACCGAACAACCCGCGCATACACAAGTAGAAGGTTGGGTAACTGTTACAGGCAAATCTTCTGCAAAAACAGGAAAACCTATGTATGCGGAAGATAGGGATACAAGAACAAAGAATGGTTTTAGTATTTTGGAGGAAATACGAATCAATCTCTTATGCATGATAAACATTTTTTTTATGAAATAGGACAGAGTAGTGTAATGAATGATGCGAGTAATTCATAAATTGGGATTGATTTCCATTCTGGAATATAGAGTTAATTTGCAGAAGGAAACTTATGTGATCAATGAAATTTCTACTGTTTGGAGATGAGTTTCAAATGCTAGCACAAATAGCAAAGGAAGGATTTGGATTATGTGAGATCCCAACACTACTGATTTTAACATAACAGATATGTATGCACAATGTATCCATGGGAAGGTCAATATACATGCTTTAAATATATCCTTTGACTTTATAGCAGTGTACCATATATGACAGAGTGAGTCTATGGGCCTATCTAAAGGATCTGCCAAATACTCAACTAGGACCTTGGCTTGTAATGGGTGACTTTAACTCTTTTTGAATGTGGAAGATAGACAACATGGTTCACCTGTACAGGAAGATGAAATCAGGGATTTTAAAGGTGTCCTTACTAGTACTCGTATGAATGAATTGAAGTATAATGGGGGGACTTTCACCTGGACAAACAATCATATATACAGAAAAATTGATAGGGGTTTCCTTAATGCTGAATGGATGCATCTATGGGCGACAACACAAGTTTTGGTAATGGATCCTTTTATATCCGATCATTCCCCTCTAATCATTCAATTTGATTGGCATACAGGGAAAACAACTGCACCATTTAGGTCTTTCAATTGTATAGCTGAGAACAAGGATTTCTTAGATGTGATTGAAGAATGTTGGAAGAATCCTGACAAAAATGAACACATGAAAAGAGTCTGGTTCAAACTGAAATCTGTGAAACATGAGATTAAAAAGATGAACACTAAGCAATACTTGGGAGTGACTGGCAAATTGAAGATAATCAGGCAACAGTTACGTGAACTACAAGAACAAATGGGAAGCCAGATGCTACAGACCAACCTTATTGAAGAAGAAAAGATTCTGAAGCATCGATTGGAAAAATGAGGGAAGATTGAGGAAAGTACATATAAACAGAAGTCCAGAATTCAGTGGTTGAAATTAGGAGATTCCAATTCAGCCTATTTCTTTGCCAATACCAAAGGCAGAAATGCTCAGAATTATATCAGATACCTCAACATAGACCAAGGGACCTTAGTTCAATTAGAAATAGAAATTCAAGAAGAGGTGACTGGTTTCTATAAGAAACTTTTGGGCACAACAACTTCTTCGATACCTGCTATCCAATGTGTTGTACTGAAGGAAGATCCAGTACTGAATAGAGAACAACAAAAGGAGTTTGTAAAGACAATAACCGAAGAGGGAGTCTACCAAGCATTAAAGGAGATCAGTGATCTTAAAGCCCTAGGTTGTGATGGTTTCAATGCTTATTTTTCAAAAAGGCATGGCCTATTATTGGAGAAGAGATTACAAATACTAGCATTCAATTTTTTAACACTTTCCAAATACTCAAACCTATCAATTGTACATCAGTCACTTTGATACCTAAGGTTAAGAACCCCTCATCCATAAAAAAATATTGGCCTATTTCCTGTTGTACTACTCTTTATAAAATCATTTCAAAGGTGCTAACCAAGAGGCTGCACGATGTTATGGATGAATAGTTGATAACTCAATATCTGCTTTTGTTCCAGGAAGACTAATCCTAGATAATATCATCCGTAGTCATGAGTTAGTGAAAGGTTATGGGAGAAGGGGACTATCACCAAGATGTATGTTGAAATTAGATATGCAGAAAGCATATGATTCTCTTGAATAGGCTTACTTAGAACAAATTCTTATTGGATTGGCTTTTCCCGATATGTATGTGAAATGGATAATGCAATGTATTCAGAAAGTCTCTTATTCCATCCTGATTAATGGCAAACCATGTGCACACCATTTGAGGCTAAAAGAGGATTGAGGTAAGGGGATCCTTTGTCCCCCTTCCTGTTTGTGATAGCTATGGAGTATCTGACTAGACTATTGAAGACTTTAAAACACGTACCAAATTTTAACTATCATCCAGATATGAGAAAATGCAGATTGTGCAATTGGGGTTCGCAGATGATCTACTCTTATTTGTCGAGGTGATGCTGTTTCTGTCCAACTTTTATATGACAGATTTCAAAGCTTCTCCAGTTCTTCAGGTTTGGTGATAAACAAGAATAAAATCTCTATATTTTTTGGAGGGGTAAATGAGTCAGACTAGCAGATCATACTGCAAAGATTGGGGTTCATCAAAGGTGAATTACCTGTCAAGTACCTGGGGGTTCCACTCAGTACCAAGAGACTTTCCATTGTGCGATGCCAACCACTAATTGAGAAAATGGTAGGTAGAATTACCTCGTGGACAACAAAGTTCCTATCATATGCAAGTAGGGTTCAACTGATAAAATGTTTTTTGTTCTCTATCCAAACATTTTGATCACAAATTTTACTGCTGCCAAAAAAAATCATAAAATTGATTGAAGTAGTTATGGACCGGTGGTAGTGAAATCACTAAAAAGATATACTCGCCTGGGACAAAATATGTTGGTCTCAAACAACTAGAGGACTGAACATTGTTGATATAACTATTTGGAATAGAGCTGCTATTGGCAAACAATTCTGGAACCTATGCAAGAAGAAGATAGGTTGTGGATACAATGAATTCATATTTACTTCGGGATGGGAAGGAAAATATGGGAGATATGTCCTCAAACATCTAGGATGGTGAAAAAGATTGTGAAGGCAAAAATGTATTTTGAGGATGCTGGTTTCCAACGAGCTGAGCTAATGAACATGCAGTCGTTCTCAATTAAAAAGTTTTATCACAAGTGTAGGAGGGAGTTCCCTAAAGTGTCCTGGAGGAAACTAATATGCAATAACTTAGGATGCCCAAAATGGATTTTCAATCTGAGATTGATGACTCATGGAAAGTTGCTCACACGGGATAGACTGTCCAAATGGGGTAACCACTAATATCTTTTGTCCTCTATATGATGTGGAGGATGAGTCAATTGCTCATATATTCTTTTAATGTAAATATTCTGCTGCTATTTGGGAAAGATTACTACTCTGGCAGGGGATAGATAGGAAATCTAGCAGGTGATCTGGAAAACAAGATTGGGCTGAGAAGCATGCAAATGGGAAAGGGTGGAAGCAGAGGTATATAGAATCATCTTGTCATGATGCACTTACTTCATCTGGCAGGAAAGAAATAACAGAATATTCCAAAGTGCTAGAAGAATTGAAGATTAACTAGTGAGGTTGATTGCCCAGAAGGTCCATGGTAGGGGTAACAATACGGCAAAAATTGCAGGGAACTTAGAAGAATGCATACCCTTAGTATGATACCTTTTTCAATGAGAAGGAGTTTAGATATCTTGTAGTTTCATTGAATTTGTTTTATTTTACTGTAGGTCTGGGCTTGTGAACCGATCTTTAGGGATTTTTGTGTTGTACATACATTTTCCGGGTAATAAAATCTTTATTTACCAACAAAAAAACGATGTTCCAAAAAAGAATTTAAGTTTTAGATTGATATTATCTGTAATTAACTTTTAGATTGATTTTATCAATCAATTATAGACCAAATGACAATATTGATTGATCAAATTAAACTTTAATCTTAAACTAAAAAGATTTTTTAAGATAAGTGGAGGCGGCGATGGACTAAACCAATGGATTACAGACTATACCACCATGGTATTCAACCATATGCCGTTGCTGCTGTGTATATGCATTATGCAGCATGTTCTTTTAATCTTTATTCACTTTTTATTCTTTAGAAATCCACTTGAAGGCGGCTTTTGAGTTCTATATATATTTATATTACCTACCAACACTAGGGCCACTTGGAAGAATTTTGAAAGATATTCTTTTTTGTACAGGTTCATTATCTAATATAATTGAGATAAATATTTTCTGTGCAATGGTAATGGAAAATATTATTGGTAAATGCGGTCATTGTGGCCTAAAGAAATTACACAGAAACTTGTCCACTACAGATTATAATGTACTTTTGTTACAAAAATTATGTGAAAATTAGGTTTCAGTAATATTTGAAATCATAAGAAAAATATGAGTTATACGTCAAATACGTTAATTTAGAAAATGCGTGTAAAATTCTCCCTTTACTATATTACCAAAGAGGATTATCAAAATTAACAACACAATGTTCATTAATCATTAAGGAAAAATAAATTGTAATGTCATTTGAGGCAGAAAATATTAAAGCACTTCGGTTTGCTTTCAAACTTAAGCCAAAAAAAAAAAAAAAAAAAAAAAAAAAAAAAAAAAAAAAAAAAAACAGAACAAAACAATATTAACTTAAAAATATTTATGCACATCCCGTGTTTACACCAAATCAATAAGTAGAAGACATATGATTTTTACATATACTTTCATAACTTAACTAAGTAATTAATTAATGTATATTACAATCTTAATAAATTACGTACTTAATATAATGAGTGGATGTGGTTAATTACAAATAGTGGTTGCAAAATGATTAAAAGAAACAGTTATCCACCCATATTATTCATTAAAAAATGAGTTGGATTATGAACTTTTTAAAAACGAGTCAAATATGGATAAAAGGGAAATTTACAAAAATGTCCCAAATAAGTTTCAACTTACCAACCTCTAGCCATTAGTCTATAGGCTTATCAAAACTAGCCAAATACATATAAAAATTAAAAAACCAAATAAATAAGGTTATTTCTCTCAAAGAATCACATGCAAAAAACTCCTTTCATATTTTTAAGTGTGATTAGCAGCATTAGATGCAAGACCAAAATGAAATTTCATGGATGAGGTAGCAAATAAGATGATGAAATACAAAAAAATATATACAATATTCCCAAAATCTAAGCAAAAAAGGAATTTTTTCAATGAGTATAATAGAAATTCATTGAAAACATATAAATAAGTCAATACACAAAATTTGAGGAAGATTGGAGGTGATTTGGACTGGTTTTGTATCAAAATTCATAATTAAATCGAGTTCAATAAATTCTTCTGCGACACATGTATCGCGCATGTATCTCACACACAAGTATATATGTGATACATAATTGATACATATGTGATACACAAATGATACACAGTATGATACACATATCATTTTCTTATGTACAGTTTTTACTTCGAATATTCAATTCAAACCACCTCAAAACTTCACCAAATCATTCCAAAACTGAGATTCAAGCTCCTTAAGATGTACCCAATCTATTCTAATAACACACACTCAAAAGAAAGTAAAAATTTGACCTTTTTTTGCTAGAAATAGCTAATTGGCTAATATTAGTAATGTTTGACTAATATTAGTAATATTTTAAGACTTGGCCAATTTTTGTAATAAGCTACTTATAAATGGACATAGCTGGTAGTTTCCCAACCATATTATCCACTTAGAAAATAGATAATCAATGGATAACTAATGGATTTAAGTTTTACATTTTGTAAGGGGGTTCCTAAAGTTTGAGAGACCAGGAATTCTTCCAAAAGTAATCATATTCAAAAAGTTATAAATAATTTTTTCGTTTTTGCATTAGCCATTCTGACATGCTCATATACGACTTGATCCGCCCGTTTGACAACCCCGGATACAAACAAGGCATAAGAATAAGTATATTTATTTCCAACAAGGATATATACTTTGTCCATCCGTAAATCTTTGGTTATATACTTGAAAAAGAAAAGAAGAGAAGCAGCAGAAGGAAACGAAACCCTTAAATAGCTGGCCCAAAGCGAACCTGTTTTATAGTACCTTTTTGCTTATCTTGTATTTCGCTTTCAGTTTTCACACGAAAAGAATTAAAGGTGCTCTTCATCTCTTTAGTAATAAGAGAACCACAAAGAAGAAAGAAGAAGAAGAAGAAGGAGGAGGCAAAAAATGGTGAAAGACAGGACAATTGGTGTAGCAATGGACTTCTCAAAGAGCAGCAAAACTGCTTTGAAATGGGCCATCGATAACTTAGCTGACAAAGACGACACCTTTTACATCATCCACATCAAAACTCATTCTTCTGATGAGTCACGTAACAAGCTCTGGGCTCAATCTGGTTCTCGTAAGATACCCCTTCAACCTTTCTTCTTCTTTTTCTTTTCTTTCCTTTGTGGATGGACTTAGCTTTTATGTTAGAGTTAGTTTGTAATATTTAGGGTTCTTAAAACAAACATATTTGTTGCCCTATGATCAGGAGACGGTCATGCGTTCGAGCCGTAAAAATAGTCTCTTGTAGAAATGCATGGTAAGACTGCGTACAATAAACCCTTGTGGTCCGGCCCTTCTCCAGGGGCGGATTTAAGGGGGCGGAAGGGGGTTCACCCGAACCCTCTTCGCCGAAAAATTATACTGTATATATAAGGCACAATTTGTTTTTTTATCTCTATGTATTAAGTTCTGAATCCCCTTGACACAACCTAGAAGTATAGTTTAATGGTCAAGGGGGTTCAAATCATTTGTAAGGTCCATAGGTTCAATTTCCACTACCTACCATTATTTATAACTTTTTTCTTTTGTTCGTCATCTCAAAAGTTCTATAAATATAAGGACTCTCGTGAAGTAGCATAATTAATATGCGGTATACTTTGGCTTGTTGAATCTCCTAAAGAATATACATATAATATCTCTTTAAGGATTGGTTTACACGGCAAAGTTTTTTTCTTCTTCAATTGTGTTTTCCTATTTTGCTAATACTTTAACTTATTGCAGTAAGTACTTTGATTTATTTCTTTGGTTGTTAATCCTACTTTTTATGGACATGTTATTTGTATTTATAGTTTAGGTGATATGATAGTGCGGAAATTCTTTCTCTGTTTTAAAGTCAAATTCTTTGCGTATCAGGGTGTTAATACTTTGATGTTTTTTTTTCGTTTGTTAGCTTTAATTCCGTTGGTGGAGTTTAGGGAGCTAGAAGTGTTGGAGAAATATGATGTGAAGAGTGATATTGATGTTCTTGATTTGCTTGATACAGCTACTAGGCAGAAAGAGGTTTTTCATCAATCATTCACACTTTTCATTTTTTCCTTTTGCTAATATTCTTTTGTTTAATTTTTCTAAAATTATTTCTCATTCATATTTCTATAGATAAATGTTGTCGCCAAACTGTACTGGGGAGATGCTAGGGAGAAACTATGTGATGCTATTGAAGATCTGAAGTTGGATTCTTTGGTTATGGGTAGCAGAGGCCTTACTACCATCCAAAGGTACTTTTTGTTGATCTGATCCGTAGTTTTCACTTTTATTTTTCTAAATTTACTAGGTAAAATTTGGTGTTCTTTTTTTTTTTTTTTTGTTGTTGTTAATATTCAAGTAATATGTCATTAATATTTATATGCATCTCTTGGTAAAACAGGATATTCTTGGGGAGTGTGACAAATTATGTAATGTCTAATGCGACCTGCCCTGTGACTGTAGTCAAGGATCCAGATTTCCACAAGCACTGATCAATAACTCTGGGTTGAATGCGAGTAACAGATTGCGATTTATGATGCTCGTTGAATAAGATGAATAGCTTAAAATGTATTTATTTTCTCTTGTGATAAGATCTTGTTTCTAGTTTCAATAACTAAACAGAGATTTATATTTGCTCTTATTTGTCTGATCTATGTTGAGGTTTTAAGTTAAATTAGGCTTAAAAGAGGATGAATGAGAAATGAAGGAAAAATGAAATATTTGAGTTTCATTTGAGATTCTCTCCTTGACAAAAGGGACATTGTCCTATATTGAAATAGGAAGAGGTTTTTGATGGGTATATAAGTAATTGCTCTTCTTCTAGCTCTTAAAGAGTTGAAAAGAAGGCAAGCCTCGCGCCGTCGTCGTTGCTCGGCTTCGGCTTCGGCTTCGGTCAAATTATTGATTAATTAATTTTTTGGACCAAATTTATTTGTTAATAGTAAATATTAACAGAAATATTATTAAATATCCGTTTTAATAACAGAATATTAATCCAACGAAATATTAATATTAATCTTAATATTAAATCCAACGAATATTAATATTAAATTCAATTCCGTTATCCTTTTTCCATTTTTCAGTTTTGTAACTGAAAATTAACCTCCTTCTTCAATTCCCGGTTTATTTTTGAGTAAATAGCCATTTATGTTATACCATTTATGCTATGGCCATTTTGCATAAATAACCATCCTGAAGAGTTGCACCTCTTTAGTTATAGCCCAACATTGGCTATAAATACCAGTCCATTCTCTCAGATTTTCCATACAATTTTCTGAGTTCTCCTCCTTTCTTCTGCATACTTTTAACTTTAAAGAAAGCAACAATAAGTGTGATTTGCTACCGAACTTTGTGTTCGTTGAAACACTGGGTTTGAAGTACCACTACACCAATGTGTAATTCATTCAATCATGGGAGGAAATAATCAATAACATTGGGTACTAGGTGCGGATTACATTCTTTAAGGAAACACTGTGAATTCAGTGGGCTCGGATTAACTTTTGTTTACGTTTACATTTTCTGTTTATATGTTATTTTATCTTTTCTAGAATTAGTTTACAAATACAGTATTCTAACAAGATTAAGGAATTTAATTTTTATTTTCTGTATTTGTGTTATATTCACTGTTTTGGAGATTAAAACCTTTGTGATTTTCTACTCCGTTGGAGATTAAAATCTACATGATTTTAACGTTTGTTTGTGTCATTCTTCTACAGAAATGACTAATGACAACGGGAACTAGGCTGTTCCGATGGTGACTGCCAATGCATCGACAAGCCGAACACCGGTGTTGGCACCGGCGGAAAAACCCAAAAAATTTTCCGGGATTGATTTCAAGTGGTGGCAGCAAAAGATGTTCTTCTACTTGGCTACTCTAAGTCTACAGAAGTTCATTAAGGAAGATGTTCCTGTTCTGCCCGATAAAACTTCAGAGAATGAACGCTTTCTCGTGATTGAGTCATGGAAGCATTATGATTTTCTGTGGAAGAATTATATTCTTAGTGGACTGGAGGAGGATCTGTATAACATCTATAGTGGTGTGGAGACGTCAAAAGAATTGTTGACTGCGCTTGAAAATAAATACAAAACTGAAGATGCCGGGTTGAATAAATTTGTTGCCGCTAAGTTTTTGGACTACAAAATGGTAGATAGCAAGTCTGTTATTACCCAAGTCCAGGAATTGCAAGTGATTATTCACGATCTCCTTGTTGAAGGTATAAGTCGAATTAATAATGATGTTGAAAGTAGTAATTTTAGTATTTTTACTAACATAATTTTCATTGAAGGTCTTGCCATCAATGAAGCATTCCAAGTAGCAGCAATGATTGAGAAGTTGTCTCCTTTGTGGAAGGTCTTCAAAAACTACTTTAAACACAAACGCAAGGAGATGTCGCTTGA
Organism: Nicotiana paniculata; assembly: GCA_005239505.1. Taxonomy (NCBI): domain Eukaryota; kingdom Viridiplantae; phylum Streptophyta; class Magnoliopsida; order Solanales; family Solanaceae; genus Nicotiana; species Nicotiana paniculata. The sequence continues at coordinate 46,808 of MDKI01254314.1, read as the reverse complement.
AGATATCATTGTTAGGTTGAGAATCGAAGAGAACAACAAAGCTGCTGAAAAGAGAGGCCGTGGAAACTCAACAATAATGGGAGGAAACATTGTTGAAGATACTTCCCAAAACAAGAGAAAGAGGAAGCAGGCTTCTGGACCGAAAAGCAACCCAAACAAAAAGCGGTTCAACGAAAATTGCTACAATTGTGGGAAAGTTGGACACAAATCTACAGATTGTCGTGCTCCGAAGAAATACAAGAAGAAGGGTCAAGAAAACATGGCTGAAAAATACGAAGATGTTGATGACTTATGTGCTATGCTTTCCGAATGCAACCTGGTGGGCAATCCTAAGGAGTGGTGGATTGAATCTGGAGCCACTCGCTATGTTTGTGCTGTTAGAGAAGCTTTTGCTACATATGCTCCTGTTGGACCCGAAGAAACGCTTTCTATGGGAAATGCTGCAATGACCAAGATTGAAGGATGTGGGAAGATATTTTTGAAAATGACTTCTGGCAAGGTGGTGACTTTGAACAACGTCCTTCATGTTCCCGGGATTAGGAGGAACATAGTCTCTGCTGGACTTCTTGTTAAGAAAAATTTTAAGTGTGTTTTTGTATCTGATAAAGTTGTAATAAGTAAGAACGAAATATTTGTAGAAAAAGGTTACCTCACTGAGGCCTTTTCAAGCTGAATGTAATGGTTGTTGAGAATAATAATAAAATTTCAGCTTCGTCTTACTTACTTGAGTCAAATGAATTATGGCATATACGTTTGGGTCATGTCAATTATAAAACGTTGCGGAAAATTATTAACTTGGAAGTTTCCTAAGTTTGAATGCGACAAATCAAAATGTCAAATATATGTGGAATATAAGTATGTTAAACATCCTTATAAGTCAGTTGAAAGGAATTTAGATCCTTTAGACTTAATTCACGCAAATATTTGCGGTATGAAGTCAATACCATCTCGTGGTGGAAAGAAGTACTTCATAACTTTTATTGACGACAGTACTCGATATTGCTACATTTACTTACTTAATAGTAAGGATGAAGCAATAGACGCATTCAAGCAATAAAAAAATAAAGTTGAAACGCAACTTAACATAAAAATCAAAATGATATGAAGTGATAGGGATGGTGAATATGAATCTCCTTTTGAAGAAACATGTTTAGAATATGGAATTATTCATCAAACAACGACCCCTTACACAACCCAATACAATGCGATTACGGAAAGAAAGAATCATTCATTAAAGGAGATGATGAACGCATTGTTCATAAATTCTGGTTTGCCACAGAACCTCTGGGGGGTAGCCGTTCTTACGGCTAACCGAATACTAAATCGAGTACCCCATAGAAAAACACAATTCATTCCATATGAAAAATGGAAAGGAAGGAAGCCCAACTTGAATTATTTTAAAGTATGGGAGTGTTCAGCAAAAGTGCAAGTTCCTAAACCCAAAAGGGTAAAAATAGGACCGAAAATCGTTGATTTTGTTTTCATAGGATATGAGACCAATAGTAAAGCATATCGATTTCTGGTTCATAAATCAGAAAATCCCGACATTCATAATAATACGGTTATAGAATCAGATAATGCTGAGTTTTTTGAAAATATATATATCCGTATAAAAAGAAATGTGAGTCGATTGATGAAGGAGCTAAACGACCTCGGGAAGAAACAAAAGAAAGTACATTTAATCAGGAGGATCCAAGACGTAGTAAATGTCAAAGAACGTCTACTTCATTTGGACCAGATTTTATGAGTTTCTTATTGGAGAATGAGCCTCGAACATTTAAAGAAGCTATGTCTTATTTGGAATCATTGTTTTGGAAAGAGGCAGTCAATAGTGAAATAGAATTCATATTGAACAACCATACATGGGAATTGGATGATCTTCCTCCTGGAAATAAACTGTTAGGTTCTAAATGGATCTTTAAGAGGAAAATGAAATATGATGGTACTATTGATAAATTTAAGGCAGGACTTCTAGTTAAAGGGTATAGACAACGAGAAGGACTTGACTATTTTGATACATACTCTCCAGTTACAAGAATTACGTCCATACGAATGTTAGTAGCACTAGCTGTAGTGTATGGTCTTGAAATTCATCAAATGGACGTTAAGACAACCTTCTTGAATGGAGATTTGGAGGAAGAAATCTACATGGACAAATTGAAGGATTTGTTGTTTCAGGTAAAGAAAAGAAGGTATGTAGACTTGTTAAGTCCCGGTATGGCTAAAACAAGCACCCAAACAATGGCATGCGAATTTGACCAACTAATGTTGTCAACTGGTTTTAAGATAAATGAATGTGATAAATGTGTGTACATTAAAAATGTTCCAAATCACATAGTCATTGTTTGCTTATATGTGGATGATATGCTGATAATGAGTAATGACATTGCCAACATAAATGCGACTAAATGTATGTTAACTAGAAAGTTTGATATGAAGGACTTGTGAGTTGCTGATTTAATTCTGGGAATTAAGATCCATAAGACTCCTCAAGGTCTGACAGTGTCACAATCTCATTATATTAAGACAGTACTTGAAAAATTCAAGCACTTAGGGTTTAAAATTACAAAGACTCCAATTGACGTGAATCTTGCATTAGCAAAGAACAAAGGACAAAGCATATCACAATTGGATCATGCTCGTGTGTTAGGATGCTTAATGTACATCATGAATTGTACACGACCAGATATACCTTGTGGTATAAGTAAATTGAGTCGATACACGAGCAATCCAGGTCAATCTCATTGGATGGAAATGAAACGAGTTTTGGGATATTTGGAACATACCAAGGACATTGCTTTACACTACAATAAATATCCTTCAATGATTGAGGGATACTGTGATGCAAATTGGATCACCGGTTCAAATGATTCTAAGTACACAAGTGGATATGTATTTACTATTGGTGGAGGACCGGTATCTTGAAAGTCGTCCAAACAAACTTGTATTGCCCGCTCTACAATGGATGTTGAGTTCATAGCCTTAGATAAAGTTGGTGAAGAAGCTGAATGTCTCCGGAATTTCTTGGAAGACATTCCATTTTGGCCCAAACCGTTGGCACCAATATGCATACATTGCGATAGTCAAGCGGCAATTGGAAGGGCTCGAAGCGTTATGTATAATGGTAAATCTTGTCATATACGACGAAGACATAAAACAGTTAGGCAATTACTCTGTAGAGGAATTGTCACGATTGACTATGTAAAGTCAAGCAATAATGTGTCGAATCCAATTACAAAAGGCCTAACTAGAGAGGTAGTGAGAAATCATCAAGGGAAATGGGGCTATGGTCGAGAACAAGTCATTGCAGCGGTAACTCTACCTAGAAGACTGGAGATCCCAATATCTAGGTTCAAGGAGATCAAACAAAGTCATTAATGATGGTTCAACATTGTCAACTAAAATTTTTGTCCATTCTCCTGATGAGACAATGTTCAGTACCAAGGACAAAGCATTAAGGCTTTTTAAAGATATCTAAATTTAATATGGGGTATATCAAACAGTGTATCTAAGGGATGACACGTTTAGGAATCACCTATGTAAGTGTGAAGTGTTAGCCGTTTCAAGGAGAATTTTGTAAGGCCATTTCTCTACACACTTATGAAGCCAGGTGGTGTTCTGGCTGAAACGAATACAACAATGAGAACCAAAGATGGTTAAGGGTTGGTTGTGTGACTTATGGTTTTCTAGGTATACACCAAAGTTCGACGGTTCAAAGATATCAAATCTACTGATTGACCGAGTATATCCGACATAAGTTCACTATGAAAAGTTCAAAGGGAAACCAACTTATCCAGATGCAATTAATCATTGCTTGAGAATCACACAGTTTTTCATGCATATTTCCATGATATAGCCATTACCCATTCATGTGGGGGATCATTGGGGTTTTAAGATAAATTAGTCTTAATAGAGGGTGAATGGGAAATTGAGGGAAAATGAAAAATTTAGTTTCATTTGAGATTCCCTCCTTGACAAAGGGATATTGTCCCATATTGGAAGAGGAAGAGGGTTTTGATGGGTATATAAGCAATTGATCTTCTTCTAGCTCTTAAAGAGTTGATAAGAAGGCAAGCCTCACCTCGTCGTCGTCGCTCGCTCGGCTTCGGCTTTGCATTCGGATTCGAATTTGGTCAAATGATCGATTGATTGATTAATTTTATGGACCAAATTTATTTGTTAATAGTAAATATTAATAGAAATGTTATTAAATATCTGTTTTAATAATAGAATATTAATCCAACGAAATATTAATATTAACCTTAATATTAAATCCAACAAATATTAATATTAAATCCAACTTTGTTATCTTTTTGCGTTTTTCAGTTTTATAACTGAAATTAACCTCTCTCTTCAATTCCCGGTTTATTGTTGAGTAAATAGCCATTTATGTTATGTCATTTATGCTATGGCCGTTTTGCATAAACAGACATTCTGAAGAATTGCGCCTCTTCAGTTTTCAGCCCAACATTATCTATAAATAACAGTCCATTCTCTCAGATTTTCCATACGATTTTCTGAGTTCTCCTCCTCTCTTCTGCGTACTTTTAACTTCAAAGAAAGCAACGGTAAGTGTGATTTGCTACCGAACTTTGTGTTCACTGAAACACCGGGGTTTGAAGTACCACTACACCAGTGTGTAATTCGTTCTATCCTGGAGGAAATAATCCATAACCTTGGGGTACTAGGACGAGATTAAATTGCTGGGATTAAATTTTGTTTCGTTTAAATTTTCTGTTTATATGTTATTTTATCTTTTCCAGAAGTAGTTTACAAATACAGTATTCTAACAATCTATATATGTTATGTTTCATTCTTTAATTTCTTGGACAAAAAAGAACTATAAATGTTTTTTTATGATATTATTATCCGATACGAGTGTCAGCGCGCATGGTACCAATTATCTACTGAATTAATTTAGGTGCACATTAGCTGACTTTTAACAACCCTATCGGTTGTTTTGTATAATTGCGCCCCATTGCCCCCTTTTTTTTTGCTTAACACATATGTGTTTATAATTTTATGACTTAGAAGTTTAAACTAGTAAGTGTTGACCAAACTTTGATTTTTGAGAAAACAAAACCAGAACTATGTTTTTATGGCTTCGATAGATTCCTATCGTGATTTTGGACTTGGGTTTATGCCCGGAAATGATTTTGGAATTCGTAGGTTGATTTGTGTTGATTTGCCAAAATTTGGCACTTTGAAGTTGAAACCTTAGGTTGACTTTTAGCTATCAGGCTCAAAATTTGATTTTGGGACTTGGAATAGGTCCGCCATCGTATTTAGAACTAGTCTGCAAAATTTGGTGTCATTTGGAGTTGAATTGATAGGATTCAGACGTTTAATTGTAATTCTAGAAGTTCTTGAATTTTTTTTTGAAATTCATGCGTTTTAGAATTCAATTCGTAGTTTAAGATGTTCTTTTTGTGTTTCGATCACGCGAGTGAGTTTGTATGATATTTTTAGACTTGTGTGGATGTTTGGTTTAGAGCCCCGATGGCTCGGATGAGTTTCGGATACGTTCAGGAGTGTGTTGGACTGAATTCTGCAAAGACTGGTGTTTGGTGCCCACTGGTGTCACAATAGCAAATACCAGGGTCGCATTTGCTACCATAGTAGAGATCCTACCACAAATGCGATGCCTTGGCCGCATTTGCGAAGATATTCTGGGCTGGGCTAGGTTTACATTTGCGGTGATTTTTGTCGTACTAGCGAACCCCTCTTCGTATTTGCGAAGAGCTTCCCAGGACTTAATTGCCTCAATTGCAAGGTTTTAGTCGCAAATTGAGAACCTATATCGCAATTGCGATAACTGCAGATGAACATACGGGCTGAAAGTCAGAATTTTATCTCTCATTCCTTCATTTTTGAACCCTAGACTCGGTAGGAGGCGATTTGGAGAGGGGACTTTCACCTACAAACCTTGGGTAAGCGATTCCAGTCGATTTCTAATCATATTCCATCAATATATCTTAGATGTTAACATCAAATCATGTGAATCAAGATGAAAATTTGTGAAACTTTGTCAAGTTTTTGAAAAATAAAAAATTCAGTTTTGAGAGTCGATTTGGACTCGAATTTTGAAACTAATCACATATATGAACTCGTGGGGTCATGGGTAGACGTAATCTACCATTGGACCCGGAGTTTGACAGGACAGACCCCGGGTTGAATTTTATTGACTTTTTGGAAAAAATATAAAGATCTTAGCTTTATCTATTTCAGTTGAATTGTCACGCCCCGAACCTGCGGGGCGAGATCGGCACGCGGTGCGTCACCTATCCTAGCGTACCAACTTGTGACTAAAGGACTCTGAACATAATGTAATACTTTGGCCATGGGCCACATTGCAAGACAATTTGTGAATGCTGACTAAACATCAATATAAAGCTGGGCCAACAAGGCCGACATTACTACTACAACTGGAAAACTAATAAAATATACACATAAGGCTTACAAGCCATACGGTACTAACTGACAGGATATGTCTACAAGCCTCTACTGATGAATGTATTGTGATCGGAACAGGGACCCGACCTATCCATAACATATATATACATATATACACAAGATGTACATAAAACTCTACACCTGGCAACTCTGAAGGACGCGGAGCTTACCGATCAAGCAGAACTCGGGCAACACCTACTGAGGAGGTTTACTCGTCTGTCTTTCTAAATCTGTACGCATGAAATGCAGCATTCCTGGCAAAAGGGACGTGAGTACGAAATAGTGTACCTAGTATATAAGGCAACATATTAATTGAAAGCTAAAACTGAACTGATAATATAATAACTGAAAGTAACTGGGAGTCAAAGATAATCTGAAGATATGCTTACCTGCTGATACTGACTCAATTCTCTCAATATAGTAAGTAAAATAGTTGTCCAGCCTTATAGGGCTCGATATATATAACTGCTCTGCCGTAGTAGGCTCGCTCATAGGTGCTCAGCCATACTAGGCTCTGTATCTCGCCATGCTGGGATCGCTCATTGGCGCTCGGTCATAGTAGGCTCAGTATATAACTTACCATCTGATCAGAGGTTGCCCAATAGGGGCCTGCCAACCGATTATAGCTCGATGGTGGTGAAAATACTGTAATACTGTAATACTGTATATATATCTATATATATATATATATATATATATATATATATATATATATATATATATATATATATATATATATATATATATATATATATATAAACCCTTTGCTCTCTTGACTGGAAGAAGACAATACCTAATTGAATATAAAGTCCCGACAAGGGAGAATACTGTAACGTATGAGACTAGGATAATGTATATAAATTCGAAAGTATGAACTTCTCTTTATGCTTCGTTATTAAACACATGTAATTACGAGATCATGCCAAAATGAAGGAAAGTTTAGCCTTAACATGCCTGACCTGATTCTCTTGAAGATCCTTCCAACACACGTCAATTGCGACAACATGCAACGAAGATCGAAGTAGCGGAAAATCCATATGATATTCTTGAGAAAGATTGCACAGTACTCCCTTAGAATCGCAAAACCCGTTGCCATAAAATTACGTAGTCTCGTATGGTTTTTGTGGCAAAATTCACGTTGCTAAAATTTTTGAATGAGTTCCTATAGTATTGAGTAATATAATTCATATGAATGTTGCTGAAGGAAATCATTTCTTGTAGCTTTTGCCATAAGCATCTCAATTTGCTATTTTGAGAGGTTTTTTACACTTCACATGACTGACCTTATCCTTTAATTGTGACACCTATCTTATGCACTTTAAGAGTCACCTTTTGTGTCTTTGATCTTGTTCCAATTGCTACCACGTTTTTGGCTTATTAAGCACATCCAAAATTATTTATTTAGCTTAATTACTTAGTTAATCTCCCACTAAAAATTCATAATTATCCAATTATCCACATAATTAAGAATTATCTCAAATTACTTAAAATATTTCTCATTTTTAGCACGCCTTATACACCTTACTATCATGGTCATGTGGTACCTTGTATTGCACTAGTCCATAAAAACCGGGCATTATAGCTCGGACCGTATTTTTATCCCAAAATATCAAACTTTGACGAAACTGATTTTCTTTGATCTGCCTACCCTCTCTCCTTCACGAATTTACTCATCACTTGTTGAAATAACATAATGTGTATAATCTCAAAATGAGCTCTTTCCCGAACTTATGTCGATTAACTTACGATGAAAGTTCAACGTATGAAAATGCAGGGTGTAGCATCTCATTTCCGAGATTTCATCAAATTTATTTATGGCGTACTTTCACGTATGAAAATATGGGGTATAAAATCATTCCCCCTTTTGGAACGTTCGTCCTCGAATATTGAATGATGCACTTATCATTCTCATAACCCATAGCTCGTGCGAATACTTTAATACTTTTCTTGCCATTTGAGAAACTGTTCTGTGAATAATTCCAAAGGCTAGGGCACTCCCCATCTAGGGCTCTTTATCATTCCACGACTTGTGGTCGAAATCCTTCCATATTCATAACTGTTGCTACCTTCTATCATGCAGCTTGTACGATTTTTTGCTTATATATGCGCCTATGCGACTCTTCTCTCCTTTCTCCCCCATCTTTCAACCAATCTCTAGACCTTACTTTGTAAGCATATACAGAGCTTAACAAGATGTCCCTCTGGGCATCTATGAGTATACTAAAGTTCTTCTCTCGGTACTTTGTTGAACTTACGAATATTGCTATGTCTTATTTCATAGACCCAATTATCTAACCGCATGACTTTACTACATCTAGGTAGGTCATACTATACCATATCTCTTACTTTGATTTATCGTTACTGAGGTCTGCTACCAGACTCCAGCTTACTCTCGTTGCTTATCCTATATGTATAAGTCTAAGTCCTTTAATGCTTCTTCATTATTGTTCATCTTAAGAATGACGGCCTAATCTTATCTCATACTTTGTAAATTTTATCCACCCATTGTTGATTTACCTCAATATTGATATATAATCTACCATTGATAACTAGACCTTTTTTTTGTAATACTGCCGCTAGGGCTCACGTTTCATTGGGTAACATCTGAAGTGATTAGGTTGATCCACCTAGGGGAGGTACCATGCTTCCATAACCGTATTTCATAGTATCCCACTGTGATTCACCTTACGTGGGTATTTTAATCTTGTACATTCCATGAAACCCCTTTTTTTTCTTCAAATCATTACTCAATCAAAGGCCCAAACGATATCTTTTATCTACCACAAATACATCCCCACTCTATTACCAGGGCAACATTCCATCTCTTTTAAATGCTATTAGTGTTAGACTTCTTGGAGTTCATTCAGGCTATACTGAGCTTTGTATAACTTAGAGAAACCATCAACTCTTCTTGTTTTCATGGGCTTAATCCAGAGGACTTATCCATTCTCGTCACCTTCTCACTTTCCCTTTCTTATCCTTACTTCTGTCTTCCTAAAACCTTGTCACTTTACCATACTTTAGCTTGCGACCTACACATATCGATTTATACTACTCACAATCATCCTTCAACTTGCTTGCATCATATATTTCCTTGTGTTGTTATAGAACATCAAGCAAGATATCGCATTGTCTCTAACTCTTCTTTAATATCTTGACAAGATCTCTCGGTACCTAGAAACCATAGGCTGGAAGATATGCCATTGTCGACGCTGCTATCGATAATGAATCCCAGTGCTTCTAGCCTTCTATCTGAAGTATGGACTATTCCCAACCTTCTGCATCTGAGTATCTTGTAAGTTGTTCACTTTTACCTTACTTACCTTAAAATCTCGCATCACAACTATTATCTCCTTCGTGACCTCCCTTCCACATAGGTATAACTCACATCCACAACTTGAAGCTCTATTATACACTTGCACCTCTAGTGCATACACAATTCGGTGGGAGCTTCATACTGACTTTTTATTAGGTTGGTACTCTTCTAACTGGATTTATCGTATAGACATTATAGAATATGGATGTTGTACTATCTTACTTTCACCTCTGATAGTAAGAGTGATTCTGATATGTCCTCAATCACGATTCCTATAATTTACCGGGTCCATACTGATTTCTATTATTCTGGGGTCTAACTTTTCCTTCCGGTAATTGCGTTGGAGTCATGACCTTATTTCTAGAAATGAGCATATGACTTTATGACCTATACTCTTTTGATGTCTCAAGGCCTGTCACCTCTCGTGTTTTCCTTCTCTTGACAATAGACTCGCTAATACTTTCATTTTTTGATCTACCATTGTTAGCCATGCATCGCATCTTACTCATAATTGTTCATTAACTCTCTTCTTATTTCCCTGCTAACATTTCTCTCTATCACTTTATTCTGAGAACTTCAGCAAGATACTCCTTTTGCTTTTAGATCCCCTTGCTACATCCACTAGCTCTTCGGGTTGCCTAACATTCTTTCTCTACTTGGGACATGAGCCACACCAAGGTAATAATTATCCTTTCCAAGATTTCAGTGCCTGTGTTTGTAGTACTCATATCTAGCTGTACTATTTTAGAGTGCATCATCTGGGTGTCTCACAAGGAGATCTATTAACACAATAGCGATATCCTTCAGATTTGTCAACTGACGCAAACAATCCATCCATCTTTTTGGGTTACTCTAACCCTAGCCGTATCTTGATATCCCGTCCTTCTATTAAACCATATCAGTTAGTCTCCATAAGGCATAACTGAGATGGGTGTGGCCGATTATACATACCTCTGCTACTGTTGAAAATAACTCAAAGTGCTTATATCTCCCTTCCTGAATGGTAAATAATGATAATCTTCACTAACTGGGTATCTCATTTCCTTCTTCATCTTGCTTTTTTTACTTGTTGAAACTTGTATCTACCTTATGATTCTCTCATTGCTTTTCACCAAATGGGTGGATAGATATTCTTGCCTTAAAGCTCCTTATCAAAGACCTTGCATGTCTTAGTACACACATTTTCTGCTGAAGAAATCATATTTATTCATCATAAGCACGATGAAAAATCGAGTTCCTCTAACTCAACTCTTCAACAACCACATGTAATCTCTTACCAACTGTCTTTCTGAATGTAGACATCGTCATATTATGAATAAGATAGAGTTTAAGAGTTTGAATTCTCATAACTGAGCTCTATCACACGATCTAGAGTAAGAAGAAAGAGTGACAGTCCTAAATGCCCTGTAGCCTCCTGCTTATAAGTTTGGTTCACAACACACCCATAAACAAGACTCTACTAGACACGACTTGTAGACTCCCTAGGATAGAACTGCTCTGATGCCACTTTTGTCACTCCCCGAACCTGCGGGGCGAGATCGGCACCCGGTTCCTCACCTATCCTTGCGTACCAACTTGCGAATAAGGGACTCTAAACATATAATGTCATACTTTGGCCATGGGCCACATTGTAACATAATTTGCGAATGCTGACTAAAAATCAATATAAAAGCTGGGCCGACAAGGCCGACATAACTACTACAGCTAGCAAACCAACAAAATATACATATAAGGCTTACAATCCCAGCATACTGCACTAACTGACATGATATGTCTACAAGCCTCTACTGATGGATGTACTGTAATCGAAACAGGGCCCTGACCTATCCATAACATATATATACATATATACACAAAATGTACATAAAATTCTAGACCTGGCAACTCTGAAGGACGCTGAGCTTACCGATCAAGCTGAACTCGGGCAATACCTACTGAGGAGGTCTACTCTTCTGTCTGTCTGAATATGCACACATGAAATGCAACGTTACCAGCAAAGGGGCTTCAGTACGAAATAGTGTACCGAGTATGTAAGGTAACAAATTAACTGAAAGCTAAAACTGAACTGATAATATAATAATTGAAAGTAACTGGGAGTCAAAGATAATCTGAAGATATGATTACCTGCTGATACTGACTTAACTCTCTCAATATAGTAAGTAAAATAGTTGTCCAGCCTTATAGGGCTCGGTATGTATAACTGCTCTGTCATAGTAGGCTCGCTCATAGACGGTCGGCCATACTAGGCTCTGTATCTCGGCCATGCTGGGCTCGCTCATAGGTGCTCGGCTACAGTAGGCTCGGTATATAACTTACCATCTGATCAGAGGTTGCCCAATAGGGTCCTGCCAACCGATTATAGCTCGATGGTGGTGAAAATACTGTAATACTGTATATATATATATAAACCTTTTGCTCTCTTGACTGGAAGAAGACAATACCTAATTGAATATAAAGTCCCGAAAAGGGAGAATACTGTAACTTATGAGACTAGGATAATGTATATAAATTTGAAAGTATGAACTTCTCTTTATGCTTCGTTATCAAACACATGTAATTACGAGATCATGCCAAAATGAAGGAAAGTTTAGACTTAACATGCCTGACCTGATTCTCTTGAAGATCCTTCCAACACACGTCAATTGCGACAACATGTAACGAAAGATCGAAGTAGCGGAAAATCCATATGATATTCTTGAGAAAGATTGCACCGTACTCCCTTAGAATCGCAAAACCCGTTGCCATAAAATTACGTAGTCTCGTATGGTTTTTGTAGCAAAATTCACATTGCTAACATTTTTGAATGAGTTCCTATAGTATTGAGTAATATAACTCATATGAATGTTGCTGAAGGAAATCATTTCTTGTAGCTTTTTCCATAAGCATCTCAATTTGCTATTTTGAGAGGTTTTTTACACTTCACATGACTGACCTCATCCTCTAATTGTGATACCTATCTTATGCACTTTAAGAGTCACCTTTTGTGTCTTTGATCTTGTTTCAATTGCTACCACATTTTTTTCTTTTTAAGCACATCCAAAATTATTTAATTAACTTAATTACTTAGTTAATATCCCACTAAAAATCCATAATTATCCAATTATCCACATAATTAAGAATTATCTCAAATTACTTAAAATATTGCTCATTTTTAGCACACCTTATACACCTCACTATCATGGTCATGTGGTACCTTGTGTGGCACTAGTACATAAATACCGGGTATTATAGCTCGGACCGTATTTTTATCCCAAAATATCAAACTTTGACGAAACTCATTTTCTTCGATTTGCTTACCCTCTCTCCTTCATGAATTTAACCATCACTTGTTGAAATAGCATAATGTCTATAATCTCAAAATAATCTCTTTCCCGAACTTCGTCAATTAACTTTCGACGAAACTTCAGCATACGAAAATGCGGGATGTAACATCTCATTTTCGAGCTTTCATCAAATTTATTTATGGCGTACTTTCATGTATGAAAATATGGGGCGTAACATGAATTCCCTAGCATTGTTTGATGATATTAAGTCAATTTTAGTTAGATTTGAGCCGCGTGGAGGAATATTTTTAGGGGAAAGCTTTTTTCGGGTGTTGAATTGGCGTAGTTGAGGTAAGTGTCTTACCTAACTTTATGTGGGGAAACTAGCCCTTAGGATTGGTATTGTTTGATTCAAATGTGCTAAGTGAAACCCGTGTACGAAGGTGACGAGTGGGTACACGGGTTATACATGTTATTTGACTGGTTTAGGCTACTGACTATTTCCATGCTTTAATCGAATGCCATATCATGTTCTAGTTCTCTTAATTAATTTATTCTTACTTGTGTTAGTCTACCCTTACATGTCTTAACTGATTTCGATAAGACTGGTTTTACCTCTTAATTGATAATTTGCTCTCATGCTTTAGTTAAATTTGTTGCCTCTTTTATTGTCACGGTCTATCTCTTTATTGTTGATCATTATTTGAAGTCATTATACATGTTATCTCTTTCGTTGTTCATTATCATTAATTGAAGTTATTGTTCATGTTATCCCTTTCATTATTGATTACCATTACTTGAAGTTGTTGTTCATGTTATCTCTTTCATTGTTGACTCCCATTATTTGACATCGTTGTTACACGTTATCTCTTCCATTGTGAGTTATTCTTAGTTAACATCGTGGTTATGCACTGTCTATCATATTTGAGTTATTGGTGTTGAATAGTGAAATCCTTGATCACGTTGAGGCGAAATTGTTATTGTTGAAACATCTTCCTTTGAGCATTTTTCATCCGTTGGTGTTGTTGATGTTCATGTACCTGTTGTGGTATATACGTGAGTTATGGTTGGGAAACATTGATATTGTGATTGTTGGTAAATTGTGATAAATGGGAACTTGTGGTACGAGTTGTTATTGCAATGTGATATTGACGCACATGCGATGGTATAAGGCTTGAGGTTGGTGTGCATGCGGCGGTATAAGGTGGGAATCATGTCCGGCGGCATAGTAGACTTTGCTGGCAAGGCAGAGTCACACTCATCTTCTCCATCCACCTCAACAACTGTTGCAACCCCCTTTGGGAGGGCGCTACTTACGAAACACATCTAATCTACTACTTACACCATTAAAAAGATATTAATCCAAAAAGACATTCAGAATAATTTAGTATCATGCGATAAATGTTCAAAGTGCAATATTTTTGTTTTTGGAAAATACACATCATAATTTATTTTTAAAAAAAATAAAATAAAATGTCAAAAAATCAACATAAGGTGATATAACCCTTCTTGAATAATCAACACATTAAGAAACTTCCTAACAGAGTTATACTTTTCCTTCAACATCACCGCATGTTCATATTTTACATAAATTTCAAACTAGTGAGAAAACAAAAATAAAACTAGTCTTCTTCTTTGTATACTTTACAAGACAAAGTGAATATTCAGCATATTACAAGACTTGAGTTACTAACACACACTAAAACGGAAAAATAATTTACCAAATTCAAGTTACAAGATTTTGCTCTTAAGATCCACCAAGCCTCCAAAATAACATACATGAGTGTGACATATAGGTCATGTACAAGTTCCAAAACTATACAATGTTTAGGTGCATATGAAAATGTGATATCCATAAGTGCTCCAAAAAATAGACTACTTTATAAGGCCGTCTTTCAAATCTCATCCCGTACATTACCTACAATAGAAAACAACTATTGCTAAGCATAAAGCTTAGTGGCATATAAACATTGGGCTTGGAACCATTAAATTCTCCAATTTCCTCTTTTCAGTCATAGGTAGCTCAAATTAAACATAATTTAAAACAAGTGAACAAATATATCAAAATTATCGAATATAAAACCTTGAAGTGTTTTCAAATATCTATAACAATGTTCAAGATCCAAGAGTCGAGAAAGTGTGTACTATCAATCCAAGAGAGTTTGACAAATATCATTTTTTCGCCCAATATTGTCACAACCCCAAAACCAACCCGGCCGTGATGTGACATATCGTAGAACTAGGCAAGCCAACACTCTTAACCAATTTGATTTTTATCATAAAAATATTTAAATATTACCCTTTTTCATCAGAGGAGAACCGAAATCAAAGATAGATTCAAACCCAAAATACTGCAAAAAGAGAAATCCCAAAATCTGGTGTCACTGACTCATGAGCCAATACTACAACTGTTCCCAAAATTTAGCAAGACAACTTTGTCTGAAAATAGTCAATAAAAATACACAAGGAAGATAGGGAAAGAGATAGGCGGGTCTGCGATCGCCAAGCAGCTACCTTGTCCTCTCCAAAAATGATCCGCAGCCAAAATGATCAACTGGCACTACCATTGCCAGGGATACCTAGATCTGCATACAAGTTGCAGGGGGTAGCGTGAGTACACCAACTCAGTAAGTAACAAGCCCAAACTGTGGGCTGAGAGGTAGTGACTGACTAAACCTCAACATTTACAACGTAACCAATGTACAGAAATTTAGGCATGCTATTAGTTAATTAGACAGCTCAAGGTGATAAGACAAGTACGGTTCTAAGCAGTTTAACATATAAAACTCAATGTACTCTACATGCCAATGCATCAGCAGTATGAAATGCACAAAGTGCTCCCCTCTCAAATACTCGTCCACTCAGTACTGTATATGGCTCGCATGGCCCAGGGAAGATCCATCCCAGAATATATACACATCAGACAGAAGTCACTCAGTACTGAGAAAGGCCGATCCAGCCCTATGGATAAGATCCATCTCCAGATAATGATACATCTCACAACAAATTGGTACTATATATGGCTCGACGGCCCAGGGAAGATCCATCCCAGAATACGTATACACATCACTGACATCAATTGCTCAGTACTGGGGAGAAACAGGCCAATCCAGCCTCATGGAGAAAATCCATCTCCGAACATAAATACTTCGGACAAGATCCGTGTCCAGGGACGATTCATCCCTCAAATATCACTGTGCTCACTGGGGGTGTGTTATAGACTCCGGAGGGGCTCCTACAACCCAAGATCTATCATAAGCCAGATCCAGCCATAATCAATATAACATGATGCGGCGTGTAGCCCGATCCCCTATTTGTCAGTCAATATCAGGCTCTCGTCCTCACTCAGTTATCACTCTCCAGTCTCGCTCACCTGGGCTCACAATGCATGAACTAGCCCGAATCAATGATATAATATTGAAAATCAACAATTATCGAGACTGAGACATGATATGCTTTGCTATAATAGGACTGAGTATATAATATCAATGAAATACATGAGATGGAAAAAATAAATGACCACTCGGGTCTCAACAGTGTCGGCGCAAAGCCTTAACATAATATCTAGCATGGTTTCTAGCATGTTTGCATTAAGATGACCGCTCGAGTCTCAACAGTATCAGCGTGAAGCCTTAACATAACATTATGCATGATTTCTAGCATGTTTACATTTATCACATTGATAGAGGCACAATTATCATCAAGGGAGAACGGTGCCATGGAATGAACCAGGTCATAACTCTCACGGTGCATGCTCGCACGCCCGTCACTTGGCATGTGTGTCACCCAATTTAAATCACATAACAAGTAGTTCAGGGTTTCGAACCCTCAGAACCAAGTTTGGAAGCGTTACTTACCTCAATCAAGCCAAAACTCTATTCCACAACGCCCTTGCCACTCTACCGGCCACAAACGCCCCGAATCTATCCAAAATCTGTATTATATCATTAATATATGCTAAATGAGCAAAGCCCACATCAAAATTATCAAATTACATCACAAATCCCGAATTCAGCCAAACCCGACCCCCAGGCACACGTCTCGGAATCCGATAAAAAATCACAAAACTAGAATTCTTACACTCTCACGGGTCCATACATACCAAATATATCAAAATTTAACGACAAATGACCCCTCAAATCCTTAAATCAAAGTCTCAAATTTCCAAGCCCTAACCCCTCAAATTACACCATTAAATTCCACTGTTTCCATGCTTAATCAGTCGAATACCAACATAGAATCGAGTTTTAGGTCCAAGAAACTTACCTCCACAAAAATCCCTTGAAATCCCTCTTCAATTTGCTCCCAAAAGCTTCAACCCGTATGAAAATATAATGAACAATGCCTAAAATTCGCGAAGGCAAGTATTTATATGCTCTACCCAGGGGTTCCGCACCTGTGGTCACTTGCTCGCACCTGCGGTCCCAGGTGCGCATCAGCGAGTTCCACCTAAACTCCCATTTTTCGCATCTGCGATTTACCATTCGCACATGTGGGCTCGCAGGTGCGATCTTTCTTTCGCATCTGCAGAAGCTGCCCAAGCCTCCATTTTTCGCTCATGCGACACATTCTCCGCACCTACACTCATCACACCTGTGGCTACCCGTCCGCAGGTGCGACCACACCAGAAAAATCACACCAGCAGCCTTTCTGCTGCATAATCCAAATCCAAACCTTCCGATGACCTTCTGAAATCACCCCGAGCCCCTCGGGGCCTCAACCAAATATAATGACACATCATATATCATCAAACGAACTTAGTCGAACCCCCGTTACACTCAAAAATATCATCAAACTATACCATATAAATCCAAATTCAAGCCTAAGGATTCCTTAACTTCCGAAATTCGCCAACGATACCGAAACCAACCAAACTACGTCCAAACGACCTAAAAATTTGCACACACATCACAAACGACTCTACGAACTTATTTCAACTTCCAGAATTCCATTCCGACCCTGATAGCTAATATTCCACTGCCGACCAGAAATCGCCAAAAATCTAATTTTTCCAATTCAAGCCTAATTCTACCACGGACCTCCGAATAACATTCTGAATACACTCCTAAGTCCCAAAATCACCTAACGAAGCTATCTGAACCATAAAAACTATATTCCGAGATCATATACCTATAAGTCAACTTTCAGTTGACTTTTCCAACTATTGAACCAAGTTATGAGAGTAAGTGTCTCATTTCTCTCCAAAAATCGCTCCGAACCCGAGCTAACCAACCTAACACAACATAATGGAGCTGGACCACATATAATGAAGTAGAAACGGGGGAAACAGGGTTAAAACTCTCGGAACGACCGATCGGGTGGTTACAAATATGTACATCATGCCATAACACTAAGTATAATCAGATAGTAAGGTGGACCAAATCCCCAAATCAAGTTGGGTCAGAACCCAATAGTCAAGAGAATCAAGAACCATATTAAAAATGGCTTCCTAGTTCGTACTTAACACGGAGAAGTTCCATAATTTAAGACGAACTAGCAAAATATCTGAATCAAGGGGCATGCCAAGATGAGTGACAAAGTCACTTCTACAAGAAGGACAAAGTCCCAACAAGAATACAAAATGATCAAGCAAATCCGTACGAGTGAGCGATTTTGCGAATATCTTATAATACTTGATAGAACACGAATAAAACAATATAAAATGAAGACAAGAAAAACAAAATACCAGTTTTTTTTTTTTAAATATTTTAGCAAGTAAAAAGAGCACAAAGTTTATAGACAAACCTTTGTGTTTTATAACAAAATAGTTCAACCACAACTTGAGGACATTCGAAGTCTACGCCATAGACAAACCAAATCCGTCCACTTCCTCAAACATTTACCCTTAGATTTTATAAGGGTATATATTCCTTAAATACACAATCAAATATCTATATAAGTTCAGTGATTTAACATGTCAAACTACACATGATATTGGTGCAAATTACCCAAAAACAATTAAACAGAAATTCTGGACAATATTGTTGTCTTGTGTTGTAACTCTGTAATCAAGATGAAAATAGACGAATTAGACTGCGTGATCTTTATTATAGTTATAGATATATGTCTTACAATTTCAAAAAATCTTGAATCACTCCATATCAGTTTTGTACAAAACGTTATGCTAAATTTACTAGCACTAATACAGGGAGGGTAAAACAAAAAATTTGGATTGCACCTGCCTTGTACGTCATCACCCATTTTTAGATAAATAAAAGACAATCCAAGTTTTGGTGCTTGAATAAGAGTTACGGATCTATAAAATATCTTTCCAGAAAAGCTTTGATCACTTAAAACAGATCCTGATACAAGAATATACGAAGAATAATCTAATAGTTGTGTAATGTAAAATCGAGTTTAGTAACTTACCACAAACAAGAGGAGAAACTTGAGCTTCACAAAGAATGAGTTTTGCTGGTTGGTTTAGTGAATATTTATGATGATTATCATGAAGTATTTCAGGTGATAATAAAGGGAGAGGGTTGGGGTTTTCTTTGGTTTGAAAGAATGAACTATGAGAGGAGGTCCTTAAGGATAGATGAGGATGGACAAAAGGTGGCTGCCTAACTTTTCTTTATTGGATAAATAGAAAGAGGGTGACAACCCAAAACCTTAAATATCCAATGTATTTAATATCAATTCATCAATATAATATTAAGTGTTACATATAGCAACACTATGGAGCTTCTTTGTCAATATTAACACAACCTAAAGTAAGAAATTTTTATATATTGTCAAATTCACATTAAGGAAGTATGACGTAAAATATATCTTCATTATAAAGATGCTCAATCGAGAATGCAAATATTAGTTAAAACTTTAGGGTGTTACAACTCTCTCCCCCTTAATAAATTTTGTCCCGAAATTTACCTTATACTAGTCCCGAAACATGTGTGGATATTGAACTCTCATATCCTCTTCTCGCTCCCAAGTAGCTTCCCTGCGAGAATGATTTCTCCAAAGAAACTTCACTAAGGGGATTCTCTTATTTCTAAGCTCTTTTATCTCACGCGCTAAGATTTAATTGGTTCTTCTCTATATATCAAATCAAGATTGATCTCAATAGATTCTATAAGAAGAACATGAGATGGATCTGCACAGTATCTTGTAAGCATAGAAAATTGGGAAATGTTGTGCATCTTGTCTAACTCGGGACTAGTAAGACATTTCTACAACTGTAATGAAGACCACACAGTCTAGTTTGTCCATTTTCATCTTCAAAACCGAGTCATAACACAAGACAATGATATTATCCAGACTTTTCCAAAACTTATAGCAACCCTCTTTTGGAGGGAGCTACTTACGAAACAAATCTAATTTAAAACTTACAACATTAAGAAGATATTAATCCAAAAAGACATTCAGAAAAATTTAGTAGCGGAAATATGCCCATGCGATAAAGGTTCAAAGTGCTATATTTTTGTTTTTGAAATATTACACTTCATAATTTATTTTTACGAAAAAAACTAAAATATAATGTCAAAATATAACATAAGGTGATATAACCCTTCTTTAATAATCAATATATTAAGCAACATTCAAACAAAATTATACTTTTCGTTCAACATCATTGCCTGTTCATATCGTACATAACTTTCAAACTAGCAAGAAAACAAAAAAAATAAAACTAATCTTGTGCTTAGTACATTCTTATAAGACAAAGTGTAAATTCATCATATTATAAGATTTGAGTTATTAACACACCTTAAAACGGCAAAACAAGTTACCAAATTCAAGTTATAAGATTTTGCTCTTAAGATCCTGCAAGCCTCAAAATAACATCCATGAGTGTGACATATAGATCATGTACAAGTCCTAAAACTATACAAAATCTAGGTGCATATGCAAATGTGATCTCCATAAGTGCTCCGAAGAAAAGACTACTTCATAAGGCTATCTTGAAATCTCATCCCGTACATTACCTACGATAGGAAACAACTATCGCTAAGCATAAAGCTTAGTGGCGTATAAACTTTGGGCTTGGAGCCATTAAATTCTCCAATTTCCTCTTTTAAGTCATAATGTAACGACCCAAAACCTAACATTTCGTGATGGCGTCTATCGATGGTACTAGGCAAGCCGACTTTCCCAAAATACTCCAGTAATTTAATAGAAAAGGTAGTTTAAAACCTTTTCATATCCGAAATTTTTCATAAAACCAAAGCTAAACTCAAAATAGAATCAAAATGCGGAAACTAGTCCCAAAAATTTAAGGTGTCACCAAGTCATGAGCATCTACATAACCAAACTAATACAACCAGTGTCTAAGTATCAATACATGACAGAAAGAAATATAGAAGGAGAGACAAGGTCCTGCGAACGCTGGCAGCTACCTCGTAGTCTCTGATACTCGATCATGCCCGAACTCAACGACCTCCGTGATCAAACACATCTGGATCTGCACATGAAGTGCAGGGTGTAGCATGAGCACAACCAATTCAGCAAGAACAGAAATAAATAAAGAACTGAGAAGAAGCGACGAGCTATACAGTACAGTTCAGTTTGGAAATTTTCAAAAATCTAAGAATAGACATGAGTAAATGCCGGTAAGTTCAAGTAAAACAAAATATAACAAGTTTCCGGAAGTTAAAACAGTAGAATGAATCAGCTAAATGCAGCAACAAAGAAGACAGATGCAACCTCTCAGGGTACTGTCACTCAAGCTCTCAATCGCTCAACACTCGATTCTCAAACCTCAATACACACACTCATTAGGTACTTGCACTCACTAGGGGTGAACAGACTCTGGTGGGGCTCCTACAACCCAAGCGCCATAATCTGCACGGACAACTCGCGTGCCACACGGACAACTCACGTGCTTTAATATCATATCAAGGTCTGCACGGACAACTCACATGCTACCATATCATATCAGAATCCGCACGGACAACTCACGTGCCACACGAACAACTCACGTGCTAAGGTACAATACCTCATAAACAGGCCCTCAGCCTCACTCAGTCATGAACGCTCTAGTCTCATAGCCCTCAATAATGAAAGGGAATCAGCCCAAATCAGAATGTTATAGTGTATCGGCAGGTAAATAACAGATACTGAGGTAAACATATACAAGAATAGCTATGACAGGGTGTAACAACCATAAGCAGCTACATAGACTAAGCATGATTTCTAACATGAAAGGCAGTCAAATTGCTAGCAAACAAGCAATACATATAAGCACAAAAGGGCTATTCGACTTTACATTCTCACGGGACGGGCCAAGTCACAATCCCTCACGGTGTACGCTCACATGCCCATCACCTAGCATGTGCGTCACTTCCAAACAGTCACATCATACCAAACTCCGAGTTTCATACCCTCAAGACCAGATTTAAAACAGTTACTTACCTCAACTGTGTAGAAATCCTACTCCGAAATACCCTTGCCTCTCGAATCAATCTCCAAATACCCCGAATCGAGCCACAAGGAGTACGAGGTAATCAATATAGGCTAAAGAAATAAATACCACAAAGAAAACATGAAGAATTCTACCCAACAATCCGAAATCAGCCCAAACCTGGCCCCCGGGCCACGTCTCGAAATCAGACAAAAGTCACTAAACCCGAAAGCCCATTCATTCACGAGCCTAACCATAACAAATTTACTCAAATCCGATAAACGAATCCTATTCAAAACATTAAAATTTTAACTCAAGAGTTCTTCATCTTTTCCCCAATTTCTCACCCCAAATCACAATTTAGATGATAAAATTAAAGATGTAGTCATGGAATTTAACCAAAACCATGTCAAAATCACTTACCCCGATCAACTCCACGAAAATCCCTTCAAATATTGTCCAATTCCGTGTTCTCTAGCTCAAAATATGAAAATGGGCTCAAACCCTCATTTTTGAAATTAATATTGTCTGTCCAGATTTCCTTCTTCGCAAACGCGACCGTCCTCTCGCGTTCGCGTAGACCAACTTAGACTTGCTATCTCTTCGCGAACGTGGTCAATGCTTCGCGAATGCGAAGCATAACAAGCTCAACTCATCGCGAACGCGGCCCATACCTCACAAATGCATAGACCAAAGACCTGGGGTCCCCGACTGCCTCACTTCTCTTCGTGAACGCGACACCACTCACGCGTTCGTGATGCACACGCAAACCACACCTTCGCGTTCACGTCCTCTTCTTCGCGAATGTGAAGTATAAAAATCTTCACATCTCAAAATGACCGTTAGTGAACGCAATGCTCCTCTCGTTAACGCGTAAGAGGAAACCAGAAAATACACACCAACAGACAACCATTAACCAAAGTCCAAAAATGATCCATTAACCATACAAAACTCACCCGAGGCACGCGGGACCTCAACCAAACATACCATCAAGTCCCAAAACATCATACGAACTTAGTAGAACCCTCAAATCACCTCAAACAACATCCAAACACGAATTAAACACGGATTCAAGCCTAATGAACTTAGAAATTTCCGAATTCTACAAACGGCGTCGAAACCTATCAAATCACATTCCATTTACCTCAAATTTTGCACACAAGACAATAATGACACCACGAACCTACTCCAACTTCCGGAAATCCAATTCGACCCCGATATCAAAATTTCCACTGCCGGCCAAAATCGCAAAAATTTCAACTTTCGCCAATTCAAGCCTAATTCTACTACAGAACTCTAAATCACATCGCTCCTAAGTCCAAAATCACCTAATGGAACCATCAAAATTCAAATCCAAGGTCGTTTACACATAAGTCTACATCCGGTCGACTTTTCCAACTTAAGCTTCCAATTAAGAGACTAAGTGTATCAATTCACTCTGAAACCACTACGGACCCGCACCAACTACCCCAGCAAGTCATAATACAACTGTAGAACACAAAAGAAGCAGAAAACGGGGGAACAGGTCTAAAAATCTCAAAATGATCGGTCGGGTCATTACATCCTTCCCCTCTTAAACAAACGTTCATCCTCGAATGAGTCTAGGAACATACTAGGAGTTTCAAATAGGTGTGGATATTTTCTCCGCATCTCCCACTTGGTCTCTCAGGTGGCCTCATCCATAGGCTGACCTCTCCACTGCACCTCAACTTCCGAACCTGCCGTTCCAAAATAGCCGCCGACTCCACATCATAAGTCATATCACCATCTAACTGAGTCGTGCTGAAATCGGAAACATGGGACGGATCACCGATATACTTCCGGAGCATAGAAACATGAAATACTAGATGTACACTCGACAAGCTAGGTGGAAAGGAAAGCTTATTCGCCACCTCGCCTATCAAAAGGCCCAATGAACCGGGGGCTCAACTTTCTCCTCTTCCCAAACCTCATAACACCCTTCATGGATGATACCATTAGTAGAATCTTCTCCCCAACCATGAAGGACACATCAAAGACCTTCATGTCCACATAGCTCTTCTGCGTAGACTATGACGTGCGAAGCCGCTCCTGAATCTATTTCACCTGGTCTAATGCATCCTGGACCAAGTCTGTACCCAGGAGCCTACATTCACCCAGCTCAAACCATCCCACTGAGACCTACATCGCCTCCCATATAAAGCCTCGTACGGAGCCATCTGAATGCTCGACTGATAACTGTTGTTACATGCAAACTCCGGGAGCGGCAGAAACTGGTCCCATGAACCCCAAAAATCAATGACAGAAGCGCGTAACATGTCCTCCAATATCTGGATAGTGTGCTGACTGTCCGTCCGTCTGAGGGTGATAGGATGTGCTCAAATCAACCCGATTACCCAACTCTCATTACAAGACCTTCCAATACTACGAGGAAAATTGTGTGCCTCTATCTGAAATGATGGAAACTAGAGGCGAACAATCTCTCGGATTAAGTGATGAACAAAGCCATAGATTCACGAAAATTAGACTAATACGGGTTAGAATTACTTACCTCAACATTTTTCTTCAACTTCCTCAAAAAATCACCTCTCTCCTGAGCTTCTCAAGTCCAAAATTGAAAATGAAAGACAAAACCTCGAGTTGGTGTTTTTTTCTTCCTAGCAAAAACCGCACCTACAGTCCTAGTTACGCATCTGTGGACCAGGCTCCGCTTCTGCGGATATTCATTAAAAATTTGACTCCGCTCTTGTTATCACTTGACCGCATCTGCGGCCACCGCGGATGCGGGATCCAAGGCGCACCTGCGGTCCAACTGCACACTTATGCCCCTCAAACCGCTTCTTCGATAATCCCAGGTGCGAGATTTACATCACACTGCGGCCTGAGCCCAGGTCCTTACTTCGCTTATGCGGCCTCGCACATATGGTTCCCACTCCGCCGGTGCAAAAACACCAGCAGCAGCAGCTTCAACTGCACTTCTCCAACTCCAAACAATATGATAATCACCTGGAATCACCCCGAGGCCCTCGAGACCTCAACCAAACATACCAACAGGTCATATAACCCCATGCAAAGTTAGTCGAACCCTCAAGTTACTCAAAACAACATCACAACACAAAATTACACCCGGATTCAAGCCTAAGAACTTCTAAACTTTCGAATTCCGCAAACGACGCCGAAACCTATCAAATCATGTCCGATTGACCTCAAATTTTACACACACATAAAAAATGACCCCATGAACCTACCCCACATTACGGAAATTCATTCCATCCCTGAAGTTCCACTGCCGTCCAAAATCGTCAAGTTTCTAACTTTCACCAATTCAAAGCCTAATTCTACTACGGACCTCCAAATCACATTCTGGACGCGCTCCTAAGTCTGAAATCGCCTAACATATCTAACAGAACCCTCAAAATTCAAATCCGAGGTTGTTTACGCACAAGTAGACATCCGATCGACTTCTCCACTTAAGCTTCAAATAAAGAGACTAAGTGTCTCCACTTCTCTCTGAAATCACTCCGGATCCGAACCAACCAATCATGTATGATATAATACAGCTGTAAAGCACAAAAGAAGCAAAAATGGGGGGAAATGGGGCTAAGACTCTTGAAAAGACCGACCGGATCGTTACATCCTCCCTTCTTAAACAAACGTTCATCCTCGAACGAGTCTAGAAACATACCTAGAGTCTCAAATAGGTGTGGATATCTGTTCTGTATCTCCCTCTCCATCTCCCAGGTGGCCTCCTCCACTACACCTTCACTGAAGCTATATCCTTTGACCTTAACTTCCGAACCTACCGCTCTAAAATGGACACCGGCTCCACATCATAAGTCATATCACCCTCCAACTGAACCATGCTGAAATCTAAAACATGGGACGGATCGTCGATGTACTTTCGAAGCATAGAAACATGAAATACTGGATGCACACTCGACAAGCTAGGTGGAAATGCAAGCTTGTAAGCCACCTCCCCTATCCTCTGAAGTATCTCAAAAGGCCCAATTAACCGGGGGATCAACTTTCCCCTCTTCCCAAACCTCATGACACCTTTCATGGGTGATACCTTCAGCAAAACCCTCTCCCAGACTATGAAAGACACATCACAGACCTTCCTGTCCGCATAGCTGTTCTGCCTAGACTACGCCGTGAGAATCTGCTCCTGAATCAATTTCACCTTGTCTAGTGCATCCTAGACCAAGCATATACCCAAGAGCCTAGCCTCACCCGGCTCAAACCATCCCACTGGAAACCTACACCACCTCCCATATAAAGCCTCATATGGAGCCATCTGAATGCTCGACTAATAACTATTGTTATATGCAAACTCCGTGAGCAACAGAAACTGGTCCCATGAACCCCCAAAATCAACAACACAAGCGCGTAACATGTCCTCCAATATGTGGATAGTGCGCTTGGAATCTCCGTCCGTTTGAGGGTGAAAGGTTGTGCTCAACTCAACTTGAGTACCCAAATCTCATTGCACGACCTCCAAAACTGCGATGTTAATTGTGTCCGTCTATCTGAAATGATGGAAACTGGGACACCATGAAGGCAAACAATCTCTCAAAAGTAAATTCATCCAACTGCTCCAAAGAGTAAGTAGTACCAACTGGAATTAAGTGCGCGGACTTGGTCAACCGATCAACAATTACCCAAATAGCATCGAACTTCCTCGAAGACCGTAGGAGCCCAACTACGAAATCCATGGTGATCCTCTCCCACTTCCAATCTAGGCTCTCTAACCTCTGAAGCAAGCCATCCGGTCTCTGATGCTCATACTTAACCCGCTGACAGTTGATACACCGAGCCACTAACCCAACTATATCCTTCTTCATCCGCCTCCACCAATAGTGCTGTTTCAAATCCTGGTACATCTTCGTGGCACCCGGATGGATGGAATACTGCGAGCTGTGGGCCTTATCAACAATCTTTTTCCAAAGCCCATCCACATTGGGCACACATATCCAGCCCTGTATCCTCCACACGCCATTTTCACCAATAGTCACATCTCTAGCATCACCTCGCTTAACCCTGTCCTAAAGGACGAGCAGATGGGGGTCATCATACTGACGCTACCTGATACAGTCATAAAAGGAAGACATAAAGACCACACAAGCCAATACCCGACTAGGCCCCGAAATATCAAATCTAACAAGATGGCTAGCTAAGTCCTGAACATCCAATGCCAATGGTCTCTCTGATGCTGGAAGATACACTAAACTCCCCAAACTCTCCACCCGGCTACTCAAGGCATCGGCCATCACATTGGCCTTCCCCGGATGATATAAAATAGTGATATCATAATCCTTAAGAAGCCCCAAACACCTCTACTGATGCAAATTAAGACCTTCTGCTTGAACAGATGCTGCAAACTTCGGTGATCATTATAGATCTCAAAATGAACCTCATACAAATAGTGCCACAAAATCTTTAAGGAGTGAACGATAGCTGCTAACTCAAGATCGTGGATAGGATAGTTCGTCTCATGAGTCTTCAACTAGAGTGAAGCATAAGCAATCAACCTACCCTCCTACATCAGAACACATCCAATACCTATCCGCGAGCGTCACAATACATGATGTAAGAACCTGAAGCCGATGCAGAACTAGAATTGGAGCTATGGTCAAAGAAGTCTTGAGCTTCTGAAAGCTCTCCTCGTACTCATCTGACCACCTGAATGGAGCACCCTTGTGGGTCAATTTGGTCAAGGGAAATGCAATAGATGAAAAACCCTCCACAAAATGACGGTAATAGCCCGCCAAACCAAGAAAGCTCCTAATCTTCGTGACTGAGGACGGTCTAGGCCAACTCAGAACCGCCTCTATCTTCTTCGGATCCACCTGAATATCCTCACTGGACACCACGTGCCCCAAGAACGCCACTGAACTGAGCCAAAACTCACACTTAAATTTGCATAAAGCTTCTCCTCCCTCAATCTCTGTAACACAATCCTCAGATGTTGATCATGCTCCTCCTGGCTACGAGAGTACACCAGGATGTCATCAATGAATACAATAACGAATGAGTCCCAATTGGGATGAAATACACTACTCATCAAATGCATTAACATTGCGGGGGAATTGGTCAGCCCAAAATACATCACTAGGAACTCATAATAGCCATATCGGGTCCTGAAAGTTATCTTAAGAATATCCGAATCCTGAATCTTCATCTGGTGGTACCCGGACCTCAAATCAATCTTGGAGAACACCCTCGCTCCCTGAAGCTGGTCAAATAGATCATCAATATGTGGCAAAGGATACTTTTTCTTGACTGTGACTTTGTTCAACTACCTTTAATCAAAGCACATCCTCATAGAACCATCCTTCATCTTTACAAATAGAACTGGTGCACCCCAGGGTGACACACTAGGCCGAATAAACCCCTTATCAAGGAGTTCTTGAAGCTCCTCCTTCAACTCTGCCAGCGCCATACGATACGGTGGTATAGAAATGGGCTGAGTGCCCGACACCAAATCAATACCAAAAATATCCCTGTCAAGCAGCATGCCCGACAGGTTTGCAGGAAAAACATCAGAAAAATCACGCACTACTAGAACAAAATCAATGGCAGGAGTCTCTACACTAACATCCCTCACAAGACTCCTTTGACTTTATTCAGGCTATGCCGAACTTTTTATAATTTAGAGAAACTATTAGCTCTGTTGTTTTCATGGTTTAATCCCGAGGACTTATCCATTCTCGTCACCTTCTCACTCGCCCTTTCTCATTCTTATTTCTGTCATAAAACTTTGTTGTTTTACTATACTTTAGCTTACAACCTATACATATCTATTTATACTATTCGCAACCTTCCTTCAACTTGCTTGCACCATATATTTCCTTATGTTATTCTGGAACATCAAGCGAGACATCACATCATATCTAACTCTTCTTTATTCTCTTGACTAGATCTTTCAATAGTTAGAAACCATAGGCTGGAAGGTATACTACTGCCGACGCTGCTATATTTCTGGATATTAAATCCCAGTGCTTCTAGCCTTCTATCCGAAGCATGTACTATTCACGATCTTCTGCCTTTGAGTATCTTGTACGTTGTTCACCTTTACCTTTACTGACCTTATAATCTCGCATTGTATCTTCTATCTCTTTCATGACCTCCCTTCCACATAGGTATAATTCACGTCCATAACTTGAAGCTCTATTATAATACTTGCACCTCTAGTGCATACACAATCCGGTGGGAGCTTCGTACTAACTTCTTAAGAGGCTGGTATTTTTCTAACCGGCTTTATCGTAGGGCCGTTATAGAATATGGTTTTTGTACTATCCCTCTGGTACCTATTATATTAAGAGTGATCATGTAACGTTCTCAATCACAATTTTTATAATTTGCTGGGTCCAATAATCAGATTCCTGATTTATTTCGTTGATGTAACTCTTCAGTTTCATCCTCCTTATGATCTGTCTTTATGTAGGCTTAAGCTACCTCCCGATCTGCGGTTCATGGTATTAATTATTACGTTTAGCCTTTCACGGGCACTGAGGAATATCCATGATACCATCCTTTAATAATTCAATCCTTCGCCTATGACCTGCGCTCAATTCTTTCTTTTAACTTATACCAGAATCTCCTACGACTGTATATGATGCATGTATAAAACTCCAAACTCTTAAGTGTGTTTATAATGTAACTAAGTCTGGATCATGAATCCAGTAATTCTTTTTGTTCCATCTCAGCTTTATTCAAACGTAAGAAATTACTTTTCCTCGTCTTTATGCCCCCTTTTTGCATGCATACTTAGATTATCTTGGTTCCTATTCATATTGAAATTCCATATAACTCATATGATTTTGAATATCACTTCTGATTTTACTTTCCGTTCATTAGCCACTGTAGGTGCCATTTTCTTATGGAGTGCACACAATGTTGTTGTGAGACTGTTTTTATAAGACCATTTCCTCCTGAGGTCAAGCTGCGAGCTAATTACACCGAATACTTGACAAATTTATTTTTTTGATTTTTGATGTCCTTTCTCGCCTATAATTATCCGTAGTTAGTTATCTCCACGCCCTTGTGCTTGTAGGGTTGCTTCTGAACATGATATTTTGACTGGCTTCCTAGTGGCTTTCTCTGTTATTTCAGTAACACTCATATGGTACCTTTAACTACCCCAACTCCTATCTGAATATTTCTCAAGGATCACGATGTCATATCTGCGAGACTGAATTCACCATATTGGGTTCTACTATGTTTATCTTGCACGATCTGCTAACTCGTCTGCAATATCCTGTTTAGCCATAACTAGGCTCTTCCTGAATCAATTACTGACTACTCTTTGGCCCATTATAATATCAATATTCCGCGTAATCTTTCTTGGGTTATTTCCTTTGTCTTAACTTACGTGTCATACTGACTCCTTATCTATCAATAACATCTTGGGTCGGAACCCTTACTTCCTTTCCTTGACGTCGTGTTTGCATAATGTTCTAGAATCGTAGCATATATGTAGGCTTTGAATAAGTGCAATCTCGTCCCTTTTTCATTTTTTTATCACATTCTTCCTTTACCATTCCATAATTACTAGAACCCCTTAGTTCTGACTTAATGCCATATCACTCCATATTCCCCCCTTTTAGGGGAGTACTAACGTTTATCGCTACGATGATCTACGTATAAATATTTTACCTCTTCATATTTGGCGTCTGTTCACATCATCGATGACCCTCACTCGCCTTGCAGTAATCCTTTTGTACCAAGGATAACAAATTTCCTCACTCACGAGGGAAACACCTAGTGTAACTGGCACCTACAGTTCCTTAAGCTTAACTTTGATCACATTGCTTTCTTTAGGGAAGTATCTTCCTGAATGACCATTCTCTAAATTTCTCATGAATCTTTTTCTGTTGTCCATTCTATTATCGCCGGAACAAAATCTGAAATTCTCATGATGGAGACTATTATCAATCACCTGGTCCCTAATTCATGTTTAGTTTATCTTGTTCACCAGCCCATACTGATCTCTATTACTCTGGGAATTAACTCTCCCTTCTGGAAGTCACGTTGGAGTCACAAACTTATTTCTCGAAATGAGGATATGACTATATGGCCTATACTCTTTGTTGTCTCAATGTCTGACTTCTCTCGTCTTTTACTTATCTTGACTATATATCCTATAATACCATCATTTACTGTTGTCATCCATGTATCACATCTTACTCATAACGCTTCATTAACTCTCTTCTCATTTCCTACTAACATTTCTGTCTATCACTTTATTTTGAAAATTTCAACAGGACATTCTTTTGCTTTTATCTCCCCTTGCTCCATCTATTAGCTCTTCGAGTTGCCTAACATTCTTTCTTTACTAGGGACGGGAGCCATACTAAGGTAACATTTATCCTTTCAAGTCTTCCAGTGCCTATCTTTATAGTACTCATATCTAGCTGTACTATTTTTTAGTGTACCATATGGGTGTCTCACAGGGAGATTTTGTTAGCACATTTACGATGTCCTTCGGAAATGTCAACTAATGCAAACAATCCAACCATCATTTTGGATTACTCTAACCCCAGTTGGTTCTTGATATTCATCCTTCTCTTAACTATTTTTGTTATCTCCCATGGAGCATAATTGAGATGGGTGTGAATAATTGTACATACCTCCGTTACAATTGAAGGTATCTCAAAATGCTTATATTTCTCTACTTGAATTTTAAATATTGTTAATCTTCATTAACTGGGTACCTCGTACCCTTCTTTATCTTGCTTCTTTTACTTGCTGAAACTTGTGTCTACCTTTCGATTCTCTTATTCCTTTTTAAAATAAGAGTGGATAAACATTCTTGCCTTAGGGATCCTTATAAAGAAACTTACACGTCTTAGTATAAACATGATTTTCTGAATACCTCATATTTATCCATCATAAGCATGATGCAAAAATTGAGTTCCTCTGACTAAAATCTTCCAAAACTATATCTCTTACCAACCGTCTTCTAGATGTATGCATCGTCGTATTATGAATAAGATAGAGTTAGGAAATTGAGTTCTTACAATAGGGCTCTACCACACGATCTAGAGTAAGAAGAAAGAGTGACAGTCCTAAATGCCCTGTAGCCTCCTGCTTATAAGTGTGGTGCACGACATACCCATAAACAATACTCTACTAGACACGGCTTGTAGGATCCCTAGGACGGAACTGCTTTGATACCACTTTTGTCATGACCCAAACCAATGGGCCGCGACGGGCACCTGGTACCTTACTCAACCGAGTGCTAGCATAACATATATTTTCATGTCATACTATCTTAGATAACTGAGCCAAAAGGCTTCCGTGAGATAAATAGAATACAACATGTGATACCAACTTATACATAAGACATACGGGCCTATAAGATCTAAATAACCAACCGTATACTAAACATAGACAAGGCCATACAATCTTTAACGTACATGACATCTGTCTACAAGCCTCTAAGAATGTATAATTTTCATAAAGGTCGGGACAGAGTCCCGCTATACCAAATAATACACGTCTAAATCATACTAACCAAACAAGCAACTCTGAAACAAATGGAGCACGCCAACATCTTCTGCTGAGCTGAACCTCCCGAAAGGCGGAGAAAATACCTCTTTAGGTGACCCATATCTCTACACTCAAAACAACACATCTCTATAAATGGTGGTGAGTACTAAGGCGGACCCCGAGAACTAGAATACCGGCTAGAAGAACCTGGTGCCGATCAGCTTTGAACTTAAGGAGCATGGGACGAATTCTAAGCTGGAAGGTCACTAATAGACAACTGACCCTAATGATTACTATTTGAACCATGGCTGGATGATGCACCACGGTGAACTAGATGAGCCGTCTTAGCATGCTTATAAGGACGACCCTTGCCGTGGTAGAACTGACCTCCAGAAGGAACACTGTTGAAACCACCCAATCCACGAGGCCTCTTGGCCTCCCTCTCACCCCGTTCCTGACTGTGGACCATTTACATCTGTCCAGCAATGTCGACCACCTCATCAAAGGTAGCACCAGATACCCTCTCCCGAGTCATAAGCAATCGCGGCTGATATGTGAGGCCATCGATTAAACTTCTAATCCTCTCCCTATCAGTGGGGACCAACCAAATTGCATGACGAGCTAAATCATAAAACATCATCTTGTACTGCATCACAGACATGCCATCCCCATGTAACTACTTAAACTGTCTACGCAGCTCCTCCCTGAGAGATTGCGGCACAAACTTCTCCAAGAAGAAAATGGAGAACGCCTACCATGTAAGTGGTGCTTCACCAACCGGCATGCACCTCTCATAAGCCTCCCACCATCTGAAGGCAGCCCAAGAAAACTGAAAAATAGTGAATGAGACCCGACTGGTCTCTAAGATGCCTTCCATACGAAGAATCTACTAGAACTTATCCTAGAAGCCCTGGGCATCCTCTGACTCTTGCCCACTGAAGGATGGAGGCTGGAGCCTCCCAAGCCTCTTTAGTCTCCTCTGCTCATCATCTGTCATAACAGGAACCGCATGGGCCTGAGCAGCTACAACCGGCTAGGCTGGTAGTTCCCCCGGTGTCTGGAGTCCCTACAGCAATTACTCTTGCTATCGGAACAGAGACCACCTGGCGGCCGAAGTCTGAGTACCTCCCCCGGCCTGAGAAGTGGCTGTTGCTATCGGAACAGAGACCACCTGAGCAAGACTGATACACACGGTCACAATCTAAGCTAATGCCTCATGAAGGCCTTGAATCAAAATAAGCACAGTCGGTGCATGAGCTGGCTCAATCGCATCTAGTACCTGCTCCTGAGTAACGTGACAGGTGGGTCTGCAGGTGCTGCCCTAGCTACTGTACGAGCTACACATCTGCCCCTACTGCATCCCCTACCACGACCTCGGCCTCTCGCGACCCTAGCTGGTGATACTGGTGGTTTTCCATCCTATCTGGTAGCACGTGTCCTCACCATCTGTGATAGAATAAAACAACAGAAGTTTAGTTACCGCGATCAACAAATCCGCACAGGAAGAATATATAAATGTGAAATTTCTTAATGGTTTGGCAGCCTATTGAAGATAAGTACAGACGTCTCCGTACCGATCCACAAGACTCTACTAAACCTGCTCATGACTCGTGAGACCTATGTAACCTAGGCTCTGATACCAACTTGTCACGACCCCAAGTAGCCAACATGATGGTGCCTATCGTGGAACTAGCAAGACAAGTACTCAACCATTTCAAACATCAAAGATTTGAAAATACGAAAAACGGATAATATTTTTGGAAAATCATTTAAAGTAGAATAAAATTTGCACTCAATACAAATCACTCCCAAAACCGGGGTGTAATCGAGTACATGATAATCTATACATGGATATAGGCTAATACACGTCTAGAGATTAAAGTTTGAAATATTAAAAAAGATAAGAAAGAGAGTCAAGGTCTGCTAACGCCATGCAGCTACCTCGATAGTCTCCAAAGATCCTGACTCCATCACTCAGCAGTCGCCGTGAAAAAAAGCACCTGGATATGCACACGAGGTACAGGGTGTAGCGTGAGTACAACTAACTCAATAAGTAACAACTCCAAACTTTAGACTGAAATTAATGGCGAATTCAACCAATGCGATTCAATATAGAAATAACAGTGCAAAAACATAGACATGTTTCCAAATTCAAAAGTTAAAGTCAATATCAGTAAGATGAATCAATTCTAAATGATATGAAGAATATAACTTCTTTACTACTATATTTCAATTCATATGTTGTATGTGAAGTACCATGATGAAATATTCGTGTGCTCACGCTATCAAAATGCTCAATCACCCAGTATTGTATATGGCCAATCCGTCCCAGGGAAGATCCATCCCGGAATATATACATCAATGACTTTCAGTCGCTCAGTACTGGGTAGGTCTAATTCAGCCCGTGTGGAAGATCCATCCCTCAATATAAATCAAATGCGCTCATTGGGAGTGTGTTCAGACTCCAGAGGGGATACTTCAGCCCTAGAGCTATCCTAAATTAATAAAATTCGTTGTTGCGTGCAGCCCGATCCCATAAATGTCACTCATAATCAGGCCGTAGGTGTCACTCAGTCATCAATCTCCCCAATCTCTCTCTTGGGCTTACAATGTCATGAAACTAGCCTGAAAATAATGATATGATATATCAATGAATAACAATAGAGACTGAGATATGATATTTAATGAATGAATGTGACTGAACACAAAAGCGCAATGAAAATAATATGTCAACAATAAGAAACGACCACTGTGGGTCCCAACAGTATCAGCATATACCTAAACATGATGTCTAGCAAGATTGACAGCTTAATTACTTTATCATATGATGAAGACACAAATATCAACAAGATAGATCCACTATACAATGCCATGTAATCGACCACGTCACAATTCTCACGGTGCGCCCGCACGCCCGTCACTTGGCATGTGCGTCACCTAAACACCAATCATATAACAAATAATTCGGGGTTTTGAACCCTCAGAGCCACGTTTGGAATCAAGTCGAGCAAATCCCTACTCGAACAAACTATTGCCTCGCAAAACGGCCTCTGAATGCTTCGAATCTAGCCACAAACAATGCGATACCATCAACACGGGCTAAAGGAATCAATTCCATAAGAAACTACTAAGCTTTGAATCAAAAGTCAAAAAGTCACTCAAAAGCCGGGCCCCAGGCCCACGTCTCAGAATCGGGTAAAAGTCACAAAATCCGAACACCCATTCGACCATGAGACCAACCATACTAAAATTAGTCTAACCCGATCATAACTCGACCTCCAAATCCCCAAATAATAGTTTATGAAGTTTCTACAATTTTACCCAAATATCGATATCAAAGTACTTACTAAATGATGAAACCAATGATATATTCATGTATATTTGTAATGACCCGGTCGGTCGTTCCATGAGATTTACCCCATTTCCCCATTTCTGCATTTGTTATATATTGCTAGCCTGTTTTTATTATGTTGAGTCGGTTGGTTTGGGTCCGGAGTGGTTATGGTGAGAATTGAGGCATTTAGTCTCTTAAAGAAGCCTAATAGTTGAGAAAGTCAACTGAGAGTAAAATTATTGGTAAACGACCTCGGAATGCGGATTTCATGACTCGGATAGCTTCATTGGGTGATTTGGGACTTAGGAGTGTGTTCAGAATATTTTTGTGATGTCCGGTGTAGAATTTGGCTTGAATTGGCGAAAGTTAGTTTTTGGCGATTTCCGGGCGGCAGTGGAAAATAGGCTATCAGGGTCGGAATGGAATTCCGGAAGTTGGAGCAGGTTTGTAATGTCATTTTGGATATGTCTACAAAATTTCAGGTCAATCAGAGGTATTTTTGTTGGTTTCGGCGTAGTTGGCGAAATTTGGAAGTTTCAAAGTTCATAGGCTTGAATTTGATGTGATTTTGGTGTTTTCATGTAGTTTTTGGTGTTTCTAAGGCTTGACAAAGTTGGAATAATGCTATGGAGTGTGTTGGTATGTTTGGTTAGGGCCCCGAGGGACTCGGGATTGATTTCGGATGGTTGGCAGAGTTTTTGGACTTGGAAAATTGCAGCAACAACTGCTGGTGTGAAGTTCTGGTGTTGACCGCACCTACGGTCGGGTAGCCGCAGGTGCAAAAAGGCTAGGCAGTGGATTTTTCCGCAGGTGCAAAGTTTCGGCCGCACCTGCGAAGCCGCAGGCACAGAGGAGTGGCCGCAGATGCGGAATTGGTCCGTTAAGTGGGATTCCGCAGGTGTGCACCTGGGACCACAGATGCGGGTCCGCAGGTGTGACTAAATGTTCACAGGTGCGAAAATGACTGGCAGAAACAGTATATAAAGCCCCTCCGCGAAAATTCTCTTATTTTCACCATTTTTGCATGCGGGAGGAGTTCTTTGAAGGCGATTTGGAGAAGGAAACTCGAGATTCTTCAGTAAAGGTAAGTTCTTTGGTTACTAACATCGTTCCTATGCTATTTTGTTCGGATTAGGCTTGAAAATTTAAAGATTAAGTAGGAAAAGGTTGGGAAGAAGGGGGTGGAGAATTGGAATTTCTTTTGAGGTTTTGGGTAGGCAATTGTGATCCAATTTTGATTATTTTGGTATGAGTAGAATCGTGGGAGGACGAGGTTTCTAGTGATGTAAAAATTATTCGAGTTCCGAGATGTGGGCCCAGGGCTCGGGTTTGGCCTAATTTCGAGATTCTTGTATAATTTGATAATTTTCGATTGGGTTGAGTTCCTTGATATATATTGATGATATTAAACTGGTTTTGGCTTGATTTGGATCAATCGGGAGCCAATCTGAGGGGAAAGAGCATTGCGGACTAGTGTTGTGGCCCGGTAGAGGTATGTAATAGTTATAAATCCTGTCCTGTGGGTATGAAACCCCAGACTTTACATCCCTTCACGGATTTGGAGTGACGCACACACTGGATGACGAGTGTGGGGCGTGCACAAACTGAAAATTTTGAAATATGTTCCTTTTTAGGCAACTATTGAGTTGCGAAACTGCTTTTTAAGCATATGTTTTACAGTATTGCTATGGTTTGATATATTTGGGCTGTAAGCCATGTTTGAGGCCTAGTGTCGATCTGTTTTAACCCATTGGGGGCTATTTTACTGATATTCTCACTACTTTGAAACTATGATTATACACTTAGTCTTTCTTGTGAAATATTTGACACTCCTATTTGATGATATTACTATTTCATGAAATGAAATATTATTTTGGGTCGAGAACCCCGTTTATTTATGGCCCGAGTGGCATGATAAGAGTGTCTGGCTGAGTGAGGCTGAGGGCCAATATTGTGAGGATGTTATTATATGAGAGAGGCCGAGTGCCTGGGAGTGATTGATGCCATGATTTGGCTTGTTTATAGCGCTTGGGCTGTAGGAGCCCCTCCGAAGTCTGTACATACCCCCAGTGAGCGCAGGTACCTACAGAGTGCCGAGTGACGAGTGACGAGTTATTGGGAGGCATGAGTGACTGTGAGGTGCTGAGGGACTGATTAGTCAGATGGTGAGGTATGCCCGAGGGGCTGATTATGAGTGACTGTGAGGCATGCCTGAGGGGCTAATTATGATACATGTTTTGCCCGAGGGGCTACTTATGATTTTACTACTTTCACTCTGAGCTTATGAAATATGTTTTACCCAAGGGGCCTCTATATGATTCATTTCATTTTATCACTAAACCTTTCGGTTGAAGTTGTTGAAAAATATACATTCTTCAAAGGATTTTTCTGAAGTTGGTTTTAAGGCATGACGATTTCATACATCTATGTTATACCATTGGAAAGTAAGGTTGTGTATATTGTGATTTGATGGCATTGATTTTATGTGTTTCCTTGCCGCTTAGACTTGATTTATTTTCATTACTACTGAGTTGGCGTACTCACATTACTCCCTGCACCTCTGTGTGCAGATTCAGGTGCAGATATCGAGCATTAGCCATCTTTTTCCGCTCGGAGTCGGATTTGCGGGATATAGAGGTAGCTATTCAGCGTCTGCATCATCTCTGTTTTTCCCTTCTTGTTGTATCTAGTTTTCATTCGGAGGTTTAGTATTATGACATTATATTTTGGCTTATTCCTCTAGATGCTCATGACTTGTTGGCTCCGGGTTTTGGGGTTGGTGGCACTGTTTATTGGCCTACTTTATTTAGTAAACATTGTATATTTATGAAATGCTTGGATTTTGGAATGGGATGTTGAAAGAAATTGTGAACATGTGGTTATTGGCTAGCCTAGTTCCACAATAGGCGCCATCACGACCGGTTTAGGATTTGGGGCCGTGACAATTTGGTATCAGAGCCCTAGGTTACATTGGACTCAACGGTCATGAGCAGGTTTAGTAGAGTCTTACGGATAGGTACAGAGACGTCTGTACTTATCTTCGAGAGGCTGCCGAACTTTTAGGAAATATTTCTATCTTTATTGAACTCCTTCGTGTTGATCTATTGATTCTTGAAATCTGAACTTACATTGTTTCATTCTCCCACATATGGTGAGGACACGCCATACCGATCAGAGTGACCAGTCACCGGCTAGACCAGCGAGAGATCGAGGCCGTGGTAGAGGTAGGGGGCCAGCCCGTGCAGCAACCGGGGCAGTACCACAAGATCCCCCTATCAATCATGATCAGTAGACTTCAGCCTCCGACTTTCAGCGGTACAGAGGGCGAGGACGCCCAGAGATTTCTAGATAGGTGCCAGAGGATACTGCGTACCGCGGATATTTTGGAGACCAGTGGGGTCTCATTTGCTACATTTCAGTTTGCGGGTGCTGCCTTTACCTGGTGGGAGTCGTTCGAGAGGCGTAGACCGGTTGGTTCAGCACCTCTTACCTAGCGGCAGTTCTCCACGATCTTTCTCGAGAAGTATGTTCGTCAGTCCCACAAAGAGGAGCAGCGCGGGCAGTTTGAGCAGCTGCGCTAGGGAGAGTTATCGGTTACTCAGTACGAGATAAGGTTCTCCGAGTTGGCTAGGTATGCTTCTGAGATTGTCCCTACTGATAGGGAGAGGGTGAGGAAGTTTGTGGATGGTCTTTCGTATCAGCTTGAGTTGCTTATGACTCGGGAGAGAGTATCGGGTGCTTCATTCAAGCACGTTTTTGACATTGCTCAAGATATCGAGTTCGTTCGCCGCCAAGAGCGGGAGGAGAGGGAGGCCAAAAGGCCTCGTGGTTCGGGCAGTTCTAGTGGTGCTCCCTTCAGGGGGCAGTTTCAGCAGGGTAGGGGCCGTTCATTCAGGCCTCCTCGGTCAGGCCGCCCAGCATATAGTGGTGCATCTTCGGGGCAGGGTCCCCGTGGTTCTTAGTCAGGCCGCACTTCATTTGGTGCCCTCCCAGCTCAGAGTGAAGCTCGAGCACCCCCAGTTCAGTGTTCTTCTATGTATGAGTCTTCCAGTGGTCGTACAGGTGCTAGGGGTTTCTATTAGTCCCCGCCTCCAGCTCCAGGGAGTTTCTTTGAGTGTGGAGAGTTTGGGCACATGTCCCCGCTGTTCTGGTGGATCTTCTCAACAGAGGGGCCAACCCTCGACTTTGGCTCCAGTCACTTCACCACCCGCCCAGGCAGCCAGGGGTGGTGGTTTGTCAGCCAGAGGCCACCCTAGAGGGGGAGGTCGAGCAGGAAGAGGTCAAGCTCGCATGTATGCATTTCCAGCCAGGCCGGATGCTATGGCCTAAGATGTCGTGATCGCAGGTATTATTTCAGTCTGTTTTCGTGATGCCTTGGCTTTATTTGACCCTGGTTCTATATATTCCTATGTTTCTTCATATTTTGCTGATTTTCTGGATGTGCCCCGTGAGTCTCTAGTCACCTCTGTTCATGTGTTGACTCCGGTGGGCGATACTGTTATTGTGGACTACGTGTATCGATCATGCATGATATCTATTGGGGGTCGGGAGACCTGGGTGGACCTACTGTTACTCAGCATGGTCGATTTTGACGTGATATTGGGCATGGACTTGTTATCTCTGTGCCATGTTGTTCTTGATTGTCACGTTAAGACCGTGACCTTAGCTATGCCGGGGTGTCCAAGGGTTGAGTGGAGAGGTTCTTCCGAGTATATGCCTAGCAGGGTGATTTCTTACCTGAAGGCTCAGTGCATGGTTGAGAAAGGGTGTTTATCTTATTTGGCCTTTGTGAGGGATGTCAATGGTGAGACTCCCGCTATTGATTCAGTTCCGGTAGTCCATGACTTTCCGGATGTGTTTCCTGCAGACCTGCCAGGCATGCCACCTGACAGGGATATTGATTTTGGTATTGACTTGGTGTCAGGCACTCAGCCTATTTCTATCCCACCTTATCGTACGGCACTAGCGGAGCTTAAGGAATTGAAGGAGCAGCTCCAGGAACTCCTGGATAAGGGGTTCATTCGACCTAGTGTGTCACCTTGGGGTGCACCAGTGTTGTTCGTGAAGAAGAACGATGGGTCCATGCGTATGTGTATTGACTATCGGCAGTTGAACAGGGTTACGGTGAAGAATCGGTATCCCTTACCCCGCATTGATGATTTGCTTGACCAGCTTCAGGGAGCCAGAGTGTTTTCCAAGATTGATTTGAGATCTGGGTATCGTCAGTTGAGGATTCGGGATTCTGACATTCCGAAAACTGCTTTCAGGACCAGATATGGTCATTATGAGTTCTTGGTTATGTCGTTTGGGCTGACCAATGCCCCAGTTGCGTTCATGCAACTGATGAACAACGTGTTTCAGCCTTATCTTGATTCCTTCGTCATTGTGTTCATTGATGACATCCTGGTTTATTCTCATAGCCAGGAAGAGCATGCTCAGCATTTGAGAGTTGTGTTATGGAGGTTGATGGAGGAGAAGCTTTATGCAAAATTCTCCAAGTGTGAGTTTTGTCTTGGTTCGGTAGCTTTCTTGGGGCACGTGGTGTCTAGTGAGGGGATTCAGTTTGATCCAAAGAAGATTGAGGTGGTGCAGAGTTGGCCCAGACCGTCCTCAACTATAGAGATTAGGAGTTTCCTTAGTTTGGCGGGTTATTACCGTCACTTTGTAGAGGGATTCTTTTCTATTGCTTCGCCTTTGACCAGATTGACCCAAAAGGGTGCTCCATTCAAGTGGCCTGATGAGTGTGAGGAGATCTTTCAGAAGCTCAAGTCAGCATTGACTACAGCTCCAGTACTAGTTTTGGCTGATGGTTCGGGTTCTTACACAGTTTATTGTGATGCTTCTAGAGTTGGCTTGGGAGTGGAATTGATGCAGGACGGTAGGGTGATTGCCTACGCGTCTAGAAAATTGAAGGTGCACGAGAAGAATTATCCAGTGCACGATCTTGAGGTAGCTGCCATTGTTCATACCTTGAAGATTTGGCGGTATTATTTGTATGGGGTGCAGTGTGAGTTTTTCACTGATCATCGTAGTTTGCAGTATCTGCTGAGGCAGAAGGACTTGAGTTTTCTTCAGAGGAGATGGTTAGAGCTCCTCAAGGATTATGACCTCACTATCTTATATCATTCGGGGAAGGCCAATGTAGTGGTAGATGCCTTGAGTCGTAGAGTAGAGAGTTTGGAGAGTCTCGCCTACCTTCCAGTAGCAGAGCGGCCATTAGCCCTTGATGTTCAGGCCTTAGCGGGTCAGTTGGTGAGATTGTACCTATCAGAGCCCCCGCGGGTGTTGGCTTGTGTGGCCTCCAGGTCTTCTCTTTACGATCAGATTAGAGCACGCCAGTATGATGATCCACATTTTCTTGTTCTTCAGGACAGGGTCCGTCGCGGTGATGCCAAGGATGTGGTTATTAGTGATGATGGGGTCATGAGGATGCAGGGCCAGATTTGCGTTCCCAATATAGATGTCAAGATTTGATTCTAGCAGAGGCTCATAGTTCGCGGTATTCCATCCATCCGGGTGCTGCGAAGATGTATCAGGATTTGAGGCAGCATTATTGGTGGATGAGGACGAAGAAGGATATCGTGGAGTTTGTGGCTCGGTGTCTCAACTGTCAGCATGTCAAGTATGAGCACCAGAGACCTGGTGGATTGCTTCAGAGTTTTGATATTCCGGAGTGGAAGTGAGAGCAGATCACCATGGACTTCATAGTTGGACTCCCACGGACTTGGAGGAGGTTTGATGCTATATGGGTTATTGTGGATCGGCTGACCAAGTCCGTGCACTTCATTCATGTTCGTACTACTTATTCTTCGGAGAGGTTAGCTGAGATTTATATCAGGAAGATTGTCCGATTGCATGTGGTTCCAGTTTCTATCATTTCCGACAGAGGTACTCAGTTCACATCCCAGTTTTGGAGAGCTGTGCAGAGAAAGTTGGGTACTCAGACCGACGGGAAGTCGGAGCGTACCATTAAGATTTTGGAGGATATGTTGCGTGCTTGTCTGATTGAATTTGGTGGTTCATGGGACCAGTTCCTGCCAGTAGCAGAGTTTGCATATAATAACAGCTATCAATTGAGTATTCAAATGGATCTGTATGAGGCTCTATATGGTAGGAGGTGCAGATATCTGGTTGGTTGGTTTGAGCTGGGCGAGGCTAGGCTATTGGGCACAGACTTGGTTCAAGATGCTTTGAGTAAGGCAAAGTTGATTCAGGGGCGGCTTCGCACGGCACAGTCT
Organism: Nicotiana paniculata; assembly: GCA_005239505.1. Taxonomy (NCBI): domain Eukaryota; kingdom Viridiplantae; phylum Streptophyta; class Magnoliopsida; order Solanales; family Solanaceae; genus Nicotiana; species Nicotiana paniculata. The sequence continues at coordinate 3,397 of MDKI01254314.1, read as the reverse complement.
AGGAAGAAGAGTTATGCGGACCGGAAGGTCCGAGATGTGTCTTTCATGGTTCGGATAAGGTGTTGCTGAAGGTGTCACCCACGAAGGGTGTTATGAGATTCGGGAAGAGAGGGAAGTTGAGTCCCAAGTTCATTGGTCCATTTGAGGTGCTTCATAGGGTTGGGGAGGTGGCTTATAGGCTTGCTATGCCTCCAAGTTTATCGAGTATTCATCCAGTATTCCATGTTTCGATGCTCCGGAAGTATGTTGGTGACCCTTCCCATGTTTTGGACTTCAGCACGGTTCAGCTCGAGGGCGATATGTCATATGAGGTAGAGCCAGTGGCTATTTTGGGTCGTCAGGTCAGGAAGTTGAGGTCCAAGGATATAGTTTTAGTGAATGTTCAGTGGAGAGGGCAGCTGGTGGAGGATGCCACCTGGGAGACCGAGCGGGAGATGCGGGACAGATATCCTCACTTATTCGAGACTCCAGGTATGTTTCTAGACCCGTTCGAGGATGAACGTTTGTTTAAGAGGGGGAGGATGTAACAACCCGGCCAGTCATTCCGTGAGATTTTACCCCGTTTCCCCCATTTCTGCATTTGTTATATATTGCTAGCCAGTTTTTGTTGTGTTGGGTCAGTTGGTTTGGGTCCGAAGTGGTTATGGTGAGAATTGAGGCATTTAGTCTCTTAAAGAAGCCTAATAGTTGAGAAAGTCAACTGAGAGTTGAATTATTGGTAAATGACCTCGGAATGCGGATTTTATGGCTCGGATAACTTCATTAGGTGATTTGGGACTTAGGAGTGTGTTCAGAATATTTTTGTGATGTCCGGTGTAGAATTTGGCTTGAATTGGCGAAAGTTAGTTTTTGGCGATTTCCGGGCGGCAGTGGAAAATAGGCTATCAGGGTCGGAATGGAATTTCAGAAGTTGGAGCAGGTTCGTAAGGTCATTATGGATATGTGTGCAAAATTTCAGGTCAATCGGAGGTGTTTTGGTTGGTTTCGACGTAATTGGCGAAATTTGGAAGTTTCAAAGTTCATAGGCTTGAATTTGATTTGATTTTTGGTGTTTTTGTGTAGTTTTTGGTGTTTTGAAGGCTCGACTAAGTTGGAATAATTCTATGGGGTGTGTTGGTATGTTTGGTTGGGGCCCCGAGGGGCTCGGGATTGATTTCGGATGGTTGGCGGGGTTTCTGGACTTGGAAAATTGCAGCAATAGCTGCTGGTGTGAAGTTCTGGTGTTGACCGCATGTGCGGTTGGGCAGCCGCAGGTGTGATGTCGCAGGTGCGATGGGCAGAGCGCAGGTGCGAAAAGGCTAGGCAAGGGATTTTTCTGCAGGTGCGAAGTTTCGGCCGCACCTGCGAAGCTGCAGGCGCAGAGGAGTGGCCGCAGATGCGAAATTGGTCCGTTAAGTGGGATTCCGCAGGTGCGAAAATGACTGGCAGAAACAGTATATAAAGGCCCTCTACGAAAATTCTCTTATTTTCACCATTTTTGCATGCAGGAGGAGTTCTTTGAAGGTGATTTGGAGAAGGAAACTCGAGATTCTTCAGTAAAGGTAATTTCTTTGGTTACTAACATCGTTCCTATTCTATTTTGTTTGGATTAGGCTTGAAAATTTAAAGATTAAGTAGGAAAAGGTTGGGAAGACGAGGGTGGAGAATTGGAGTTTCTTTTGAGGTTTTGGGTAGGCAATTATGATCCGATTTTGATGATTTCGGTATGGGTAGAATCGTGGGAGGACGAGGTTTCTAGTGATGTAAGAATTATCGAGTTCCGAGACGTGGGATCGGGGCTCGGGTTTGGCCAAATTTCTAGATTCTTGTATAATTTGATAATTTTCGATTGGGTTGAGTTCCTTGATATATATTGATGATGTTAAACTGGTTTTGGCTAGATTCGGAGCAATCGGGAGCTAATTTGAGAGGCAAGAGCATTGCGGACTAGTGTTGTGGCCCGGTAGAGGTAAGTAATGGTTATAAATCCTGTCCTGAGGGTATGAAACCCTGGACTTTACATCCCTTCACGGATTTGCAGTGACGCACACACTGGATGACGAGTGTGGGGCGTGCACGAACTGAAAATTTGGAAATATGTTCCTTTTTAGGCAACTATTGAGTTGCGAAACTGCTTTTTAAGCATATGTTTTACATTATTGCTATGGTTTGATATATTTGGGCTGTAAGCCATGTTTGAGGCCTAGTGTCGATCTGTTTTAACCCCTTGGGGGCTATTTTACTGATATTCTCACTACTTTGAAACTATGATTTTACGCTCAGTCTTTCTTGTGAAATTGTTGACACTCCTATTTTATGATATTACTATTTCTTGAAATGAAATACTATTTTGGGTCGAGAACCCCGTTTATTTATGGCCCGAGTGGCATGATGAGAGTGTCTGACTGAGTGAGGCCGAGGGCCAATATTGTGAGGATGTTATGATATGAGAGAGGCCGAGTAATTGGGAGTGATTGATGCCATGATTTGGCTTGAGTTGGAATATTCACATTACTCCATGCACCTCTGTGTGCAGATTCAGGTGCAGATATCGAGCATTAGCCATCTTTTTCAGCGCCGAGCCGGATTTGCGGGATAAGAGGTAGATGTTCAGCGTCCGCAGCATCTCTGTTTTTCCCTTCTTGTTGTATCTAGCTTTCTTTCGGAGGTTTTGTATTATGATAGTATATTTTGGCTTATTCCTCTAGATGCACATGACTTGTTGGCTCCGGGTTTTGGGGTTGGTGGCATTATTTATTGGCCTACCTTATTTTGTAAACATTGTATATTTATGAAATGCTTGGATTTTGGAATGGGATGTTGAAAGAAATTGTGAACATGTGGTTATTGGCTAGCTAGTTCCATGATAGGCGCTGATGCGTGGCTAGAATTCATGGTGTAAAGCATTATGTGCCTTATATTTTATGTGCGTTAATGATAAAAATACACATCGTATGTGCATAATGGTGTCTATTTCATATGTAGGTGAATTGGAGATGGAACCCGAGCTAATTGGATGCATAAACGTCAAAAATACGCTCCAGAGTCGAAAAGGAGTGACCCGGGCTATAGTCGGGCGTTTGAGCTCTAAAGTCTGGTCATACCAGGCTATAGCCGGGCGTTTGGGCTCTAAAGCCTAGCATGACCAGGCGTTTGGGGGGCGTTAGAGCCCTAACGTCAGTCCTGTCCAGGCTTTATCCCAGCGTTTGGGCCATAAAGCCTGGTCTCTGGTCCGGTCAAATCCGAGTTTTGAAGGTTTTAAGTGTTTCCCGGTTTGAATAGAAGTCTCCTACAAGTTTAGGGTTTGTCCCAAACATATAAGTACACCCAAAAACACAACTTTGAAGGGAGGATGCCATTTTTGGAGAGAAGATACACATGGGATCGTTAGGAAGCAAAGGATTTCTCAGTTTTCTTC
>ML328198.1:0-34670 GCA_005239505.1 Nicotiana paniculata | reverse complement strand
TCAATAAGATCTGACCATGGTACTGAATTTGAGAATATTAAGTTTGCTGAGTTCTGTGATGAAAATGGTATTAATCATAATTTTACTGCTCCTAGAACCCCACAGAAAAATGGGGGTTGTTGAAAGGAAAAACAGAACTCTTGAAGACATGGCAAGAACCATGCTTCTACCAAGCAAACTACCTCACAGCTTCTGGGCAGAAGCAATTAACACTGCATGCTACATTATTAATAGATGCATGACCAGACCTCTGGTAGAGAAAACTCCCTATGAATTACTTAAAGGGAGAAAGCCCAACATATCCCATCTTAGGGTTTTTGGATGCAAGTGTTATGTGCATAATAATGGCAAAGATTCTCTAGGAAAATTTGATCCCAGAAGTGATGAGGGAGTGTTCTTGGGAAGATCCAGGGGATCGGTCCGAGATCGAAAGAGAGGCTTTCCCGATAGAAAGATTTGCATGCAACAGAGATCCCAATTCCGTGTATCCGGTTAAGCAAGCCCTGCCCGCCAGCTTCCACCCAGACAAAAAAGGTGAGCGCCTAGCGCGAACGTGCCTGAATTCAGACCGGACCAGACTCTTCTTTGTTTGAGCTGCTCCCAGGCACGCAGATATTCAACACATAGCAAAGCTTATAAAATATACAATAAAAGAACTATGTGTGTAGAAGAAAGTGTACATGTTGTCTTTGATGAAACTAACACTTTATCTTAGAGATAGGAACCAGAAGATGAGGAGATTGGACTGGTGAGGAGCAATGAACACATTGAAGAACCTATGGCAGATGGAACAGGTGATGGACCAGGTTCAACAACCCCACGCAGTTCAACAAGGGGAATTCTACATGAAAATACTGGCCCTAATCCTGTTCCACAACTACAGGAAAACATGGAACAATCCAGAAGTGAACAACTGGTACTCAAACCACACAGATATCAGAGTTCTCACCCTCTTGAGAACATCATAACAGACTTGAGATCTGGAATCAAAACTAGATCCTCCTTGAAAAATCTGTGTGTGTTTGATGCATTTCTATCCTTGACTGAATCAAAGAACATTGTTGAAGCCCTGCAAGACGCTGATTGGGTAACAACCATGCAAGAAGAGCTGAATCAATTTGAGAGGAGTCAAGTATGGAACTTGGTACCCAGGCCACTAGACAGAGTAATTGGCACCAAGTGGGTTTTCAGGAACAAGCTCGATGAGGATGGAACTGTTACAAGAAATAAGTCTAGACTGGTTGTTCAAGGATACAACCAAGAAGAGGGAATTGACTATGATGATACCTTTTCTCCTGTGGCAAGATTGGAGGTAATCAGACTTCTTATAGCATTTATTGCACACATGGAATTCACTCTTCATCTGATGGATGTAAAGAGTACCTTTCTTAATGGCTATTTGAAGGAAGATGTATTTGTAAAACAACCTCCTAGTTTTGAAAGCAAAGAATCACCTGATCATGTATATAAACTTGACAAGGCTCTCTATGGTCTTAAGCAAGCTCCTAGAGCTTGGTACGAAAGATTGTCAAAATTCCTGCTGGAACATGGGTACAAATGAGGCAAGATATACAGTACTTTGTTCCTAAAGGAAAAGGGAAAAGATCTTCTGATTGTGCAAATATATGTTGATGATATCATATTTGGGGAAACTACTGAAAAGCTTAGCAAGGAATTTGCTACATTAATGGGGAATGAGCTTGAAATGAGTATTATGGGTGAGCTAACCTTAAATCAAACAAACTCCACATGGCATAATGATACATCAGCATAAGCATGTGAAAGAACTCCTCAAGAAATTCAAAATGGAGGATTCAAAGGAGATAGATACCCCAATATCTATAACTACAAAATTGGATGTGGATGAACCTGGTTCATCCGTTGATCAGAAGACATACAGAGGGATGATTGGGTCTCTACTCTATCTTATTACAAGTAGACATGATATTGTGTTCAGTGCGAGACTATGTGCTAGGTTTAAGCCAATCCAAAGGAGTCCCACCTTACTGCAGTAAAAAGAATTTTAAGATATCTGAAGGGCACCACTGAATTGTGCCTTTGGTATCCTAAAGGTAGTAATTTTGACCTTGTAGGATATGCTGATGCTGACTATGCAGGTTTCCTGGTTGACAGGAAAAGTACTTCAGGCATGGCTCAGTTTTTGGGCTCCTGCCTTGTCTCTTGGGCCACCAAGAAACAAAATTTAGTAGCCTTGTTTACTGCTGAGGCTAAATATGTTGCTGCAGCCTCTTGCTGTGCCCAGTTGCTATGGATCAAGAAACAACTCCTGGACTTTGGTATAGATGTGAGATGCATTCATATTTACTGTGATAACACTAGTGCAATTAGTATGACTAAGAACCCGATTCATCACAAGAGAACTAAGCGCATAGATGTTAGGCACCATTTCTTGAGGGATAACCATGAAAATTGAATGATCTCAATCGAATTATGTGCTACTGATCGTCAAATTGCTGATATATTTACCAAAGCATTGAGTAGGGAGCATTATGAGAGAAACATGCTTGAATTAGGGATGATTAATATCATCTAATTGAAAAACAGAATTGAAAAAAAAGGTTTTTCTGGCTAGAAAATTTTAATTAGGTACTTAATCAGATTAATCATTGNTGGTTTACGTGACTGACAAGGTACGTTCTCATCTCCATACATGTATTAATTCAAGTACAGTCATACATGAGCAGGACTCTATCCATTTATGGTTCAAATTCGATTCTCGTACTTACCCAAAAAATGAACCAGTTTCAAGAAGTCCCGTCTCAATTAGTTAGCCTAGTGTTAGGGGGAAAGTAACTGTCTAATCAATGTCCAATCGCTGACAGTTCTTAATCGATTAGGATCCTACTTGGGTTAATACACTTCCATTGTAATCTCCCCAGCCACAAGTTATAAATAGACCATCATTACCCATTGTGCATAAAACAACAGTCGAACCTTGTTTAACTTACTCAACTCAAAATCCCTACTGCCTGTTATTTTCTTCTCTCTCTAACAAAATCAAAATCATGTCGTCTCCTCCACCAGCTTCTTCTGAATCATCACCAAACAAAGATTATGATGGGGGAAACTATGAATCCAACTCAAACTCTCCCTCAGTCTATAGTTCCGAGTCTCCTAAAAAATCATCAACCCCATAACACTCTACAATCCCTGAACCTACACCAAACCCTACCACAGCCCCCAAAACCCGTCGTGTTAAGGTTCTTGCACATAAATCTGTGGCTTCTGGTTCAAGAGCAAAATTTTTGGAAGAATTTTTACGTGCTGAGGAAGGCTCCAAACCAGAATCATCCAATGATTCATTCAAATCAGTCAATAAAGACGAAGCACCTGGTTCATCCAGTGTTGAGATAGGTAATACTGAAGTTATGTCTGAATTAAGTTCTACTGAAAATCGATTTGTGTTGGTGGGGTTTGTGGTGGATGTGGAAGTGTCAAGAAGGCAAATAAAATTTGGGAAAGAGAAAAATCTTGAGAACGAGGGTGAAGTAGATGTGAGGGGATCCCGGAAGGATGGTACCACGCTTGCAATTTGTGGCCCCATTCTTGAAAATCTTGAAGAAGATATCATGGTTTTAGGGAGAACTACTGATATTGAGGAAGCTGCTGCTGGGTTGGAAAAGTTAATGAAGGAAATAGATGAACATGTTTCTTCTGGGGAAGAAACTTTGGCTGAAAGACTGAAGAAGCTGGGGGACCCATACAACCCCAAGAAGAGAAGGACTCCAAAGTCCAAAAAGTCTAAAGCCTCAGTTCCTTCAAAGAAAAGGAAGGCTGCTGAGTCTGTTGGTATAACTATTCCTAGGGTACGTGCTACGAGAAATACTGTACGAGAAGAGGAGGAAAAATTAGAAAAAGCTCTGCAAGAGAGCAAAAGAAAGAAAGCAGAGAAGGGGAAAGCAAAGGTAGGGGAACCTGTTATTGTTGACGACGAAGAGTGGTTGAACCTGGTCCAACAAGAAGAGGAGGCTGATCCAGTGGTTGTCAAGACACCCAAGCCCAAAAAGTCTAAGACTTCTTCAAAGAAATCAGCTTCTGTGTCCATCACCACTGGGAGTACTGCTTCGAGGACAAGGTCTAAGATAAAGAAGGTGAAGAAAGTACAGATTGTTGAGAAGGATGATGATCCAGAATGAAGTGGAAAAGAAGAGAATGAGGTTGGAGAAGTGTCTACTGACAGAGTTTCCATGTTTGGCAAGAGAAAAATCTTGAAGGGAAAATTGTTGAAAGATTTGGAGGAGCCTGGAATGAGGTATTTACTGGATTTTCTAGCAGCGCAGGGCTGGAATGACATGGTCCTTCGCATGGAAGGAAGGTTGGTCAGAAATGAAGTTGTGGAGTTCATGGGGAATGCCACAGTCATTAGAGGCAGGATCACCTCATTGGTCAAAAGAGTTGAAGTCTCATTTGATGCTCAAGAACTGGGAGTCATTCTAGACATTCCAGCTGAGGGTTATAAAGACTACACGAGGCAGAGATGGCCTTGTTTAGATGGAATGGACTCAGCTCTCAATATCACCAGATTCTTCTGCGACAATGAGAAGGAGCTTGAACCTAGGCATATGTACAAGAGTGAGATGATGGATGAGCACAAGCTGCTCTTTGAATTTGTGATCAAATTTCTGCTGCCCAGACAAGAACGAAGACACACTGCTAACTACATGGATTTAACCCTCATGGAGTGTCTGTACAGAGGCAAGCAGATTAATTGGCCAGATTTTATCATCCAGCTCTTGGACATAGTGGTGAATGGCACCAAAGCCCATGCGATCTCTTATGGCTTTATTCTGACTGTAGTTTTTGCTCATTTTAGAGTTCCTACAAAGAAGGCTGAGATGGCTACTGCTAAGTATTTCCTTGGGAAGGACACTCTGCCGTCTTGTGATTATACTGTCAATGCACCGGCAGATGAACCTGGTTCATCTCGGAAGCTACCAGTCAACAGCAAGGTCCGTACTCTGGTGCAAGAAAGCGAGTTATAGGATATGGAGATCCTTCGATTGAAGTCTCGCTTAGTTGAGGTGGAAGATGAGCGTGATGCTCTCAAAGCTGAGTTAGCAAAGGAGACGGAGAAAAATGAAGGTGTTTTACATCAAATGCTGTCCCTTCTACAAATGAAGAACCCAGCCTCATCTGCACCCTCCTAACCTTAGGAATGTCCAGTGCTACCGCCTCCAAGCCTATCAAGTGCCCAGTTCGGGACAGTGTCTAGTTTTTGTTTCAGTTTTTACTCTATTTTTCTCATGTTTTGGCTGTTTTGTTTTTAATCTGTTTTGGTGCTGATCATCCATGTTAATCAATGAAAGCTTGTTGTTTTGAAAAATGTCTCAATTACTTATTTAGCTTACATTATTAGTTTCTTGTGATGATTAATCATGTTTGCACCTGCAGTTGCCTAAATTGGCCATGAGTAAGAATTAAAAACTAGTAAGTATCATTTTGCAACTTTTCGATGATGCCAAAAGAGGGAAGATGTGCTATGTCATATTTATAACCTAATGAACTTGGTTCTTAATTATTAATGGTTAAAAATATACAAAGTGTTTGAAGTGTATACAAGATAAAAGCACAGAGTTTGTCATCATCAAAAATGGGGAATTTGTTGGCCCATGTCACTGAATGGGTTTTGAAGATTGACAAATGTTGACAAGTTGAACCACGTCCATCAAAGCATACACACCTGAACGGAGCAGTTGGCACAAGAATCGTACAAGCATAGGAGATATCAGTGATTGCTGAGTATCAAAGAACTAAGAGGATGTCTCCTAATACGAAAAGATTGCAAACTGATGAAGAGAATAGAAGTTGAATTCAGCAAGGACAGAAACGAAGGAAGGAAGTTGAGTTTGATAAGAACTTGTTCTCCCAGGTAGAATCGGACCATAACTCAACCACTGACTTTATAAATACTCAAAGTATTACTGCTGAAATTAACAACACACAAAGACGCACAAAGACTAAATTGAATTAAGTTCTGAAAGAAAAATTCCCAGGATATTTGCAAAAAGAAGTATTGTGTAAAGGCTACAGTTCAACTAGAAGAAACAGTTCCATCTGCTTATCATTGAGTCTAGTTGGTTGTAGTAGGAGTATTACATTGTATCTTTTCACCTTTCTTAGAAGCATATTGTAATAGGTACACACTGTTCAAGTTATAGTTAACTTGAAGCTGGTAGAAATTAGCTAGAGGCTAGTTACTACATAGGGTTAGAGTTAATCCTAGGATTAAAAAAGAGTTTATTTTGTAAGTCCGTTTGGCTCAGAGTGTTTAGAGAAGTGTTTGAGCAAATCCTACTGAGGAGTAGGTCGTGGTTTTTTCACCTTTTGAGCCAGGTGTTTTCCACGTAAAATATCTGTGTCTTTACTTTACTGCCTTATTATTCCGAAAATAGTAGTAAGTAGTACACCAAGAAGAACCAGGTTGTTCTTATTAGACAACACTCAAAAATTGGGTACTGCACAATTAACTTATAATATTGTGTAGTATTGACGTCTAAAACATCACAAAGTCAATCACACATGCTCTGAGCCTGTCCTTCAATATCTAAATTATCCGCTCCGACTACCCGTCGGTCTGTGGATGGAATGTTGTGCTGAACTCTACACGGATTCCCAACTCACTATGTACGGCTCTCCAGAAATGCAAAGTGAATTGAGGACCTCTATCTGATATGATGGACACAGGCACACCGTGAAACCGAACTATCTCCCGAATGTAAATATAGGCCAACCTCTCTGAAGTGTAAGTAGTGGCTACTGGAATGAAGTGTGCCGACTTGTTCAACCTGTCGACAATAACCCATACTGCATCGAACTTCCGCAAAGTCCGTAGCAACCCAACCACGAAGTCCAGAGTGATGCGCTCCCATTTCCACTTAGGTATAGTCATCTGCTGGAGTAGGCCTCCTGGACTATGGTGCTCATACTTAACCTGCTGACAATTTAGGCATCTAGCTACATACTCCACTATGTATTTCTTCATCCGCTGCCACCAATAATGCTGCTTTAGGTCACGATACATCTTCGTGGCACCTAGATGAATAGAATACCGTGAACTGTGTGCCTCCTCTAGAATCCTCTCCCTCAGGCCATCAACATCAGGAACACATAGGCGACTCTGAAGTCGCAGAACACCATCCTCACCAATAGAAACCTCCTTGGAACACCCTGTAGTACCGTCTCTCTAAGAACTGCCAAGTGCGGATCATCAAACTGCCGAGCCTTGATCTTCCCAAATAATGAAGACTGAGCAACAACACACACAAGAACTCGGCTGGGCTCTGAAATGTCCAACCTCACAAGTATGTTAGCCAAGGACTGAATGTCCAAAGCTAGTGGCCTCTCCTCCGCTGAAATGAATGCCAAACTACCCATACTCTTCGCCTTCCTGCTTAAGGCATCTGCGACCAGATTCACCTTGCCCGAATGATAAAGAATAGTGATGTCATAGTCCTTCAGTAACTCAAGCCATCTACTCTGCCTCAAATTAAGATCTCTTTGCTTGAACAAGTGTTGTGAACCGCGGTGGTCAGTTTAAACCTCTTATGACACTCCATACAAGTAATGCCTCCAAATCTTAAGAGCATGAACAATCGCTGCCAACTCCAAATCGTGCACGGGGTAGTTCTTCTCATGAATCTTCAGCTGACGTGAAGCATATGCAATAACTCGTCCCTCCTACATCAATACACATCCCAAGCCAACGCGTGAAGCGTCGCAATAAACCGTATACATACCAGAACTGGAAGGCAACACTAGAACTGGTGCTATGGTCAAAAGCGGTCTTGAGCCTCTAAAATCTCGGCTCACAGTTATCGGACCAATGGAAAGGGGCACCCTCCTGGGTCAATCTAGTCAAAGGTGTTGCAATAGACGAAACACCCTGCACAAATCGGCGATAATAACCTGCTAACCCTAGGAAACTCTTGATCTTAGTCACTGAAGTGGGACGCGGCCAACTCTGAACCGCCTCAATCTTATTAGGATCCACCTTAATACCCTCCCCCTATACAACATGCCCCAAGAATGCCATTGACTCTAGCCAAAACTCACACTTGGAGAACTTAACATATAGCTTCTGCTCTCGCAATGTCTGAAGCACTACTCTCAAATGCTGCTCGTGCTCCCCCAGGCTACGTGAGTAGATCAAGGTGTCATCAATGAAGACAATAACAAAAGAATCAATATAAGGCATGAACACCCTGTTCATCAAATCCGTAAATGCCGCTGGGGCATTATTCAAGCCAAAGGACATCACAAGGAACTCATAAATGACCATATCTAGTACGGAAGGCAGTCTTCGGAACATCTGAGTCCCGAATCTTCAGCTGATGGTACCCCGATCTCAAGTCAATCTTAGAAAACACCCTAGCACCCTGCAACTGGTCAAACAAATCATCGATTCGCGACAACGGGTACTTGTTCTTGATGGTAAATTTGTTCAACTGGCAGTAGTAAATACACATCTGCATAGTCCCATCCTTCTTCTTCACAAACAATGCTGGGGCACCCCAAGGGGATACACTTGGTCTGATAAACCCCTTAGCTAACAACTCCTTAAGCTGTTCCATCAACTCTTTCAATTCTTTCGGAGCCATACTGTACGAAGGAATAGATATAGGATGAGTTCTTGGAGCCAAGTCAATACAAAAATAAATATCACGATCTGGCAGCATGCCTGGATGGTCAAAGGAAACACATCGGCAAACTCTCGGACTATTAACACTGAATCAATCGTCAGATACTCTGCGGTGATGTCCTGTACATAAGCTAGATAGGACAAACACTTCTTCTCGACCATACGTCGAGCCTTTAAAAAAGAAACAACTCGACTAGCTGGACTAACTGAGGAACCCCTCCACTCTAATCTCGGTAACTCGGGCATGACTAAGGTAACAGTATTGGCACGGTAATCTAGGATCGCGTGATAAGGGGATAACCAGTCCATGACTTGGATGATCTATAAGTTAGTAATATCAAGTAAAAAGAGGTTCGCTCTGGTCTTGAACCCACAGAATATGACCACACAGGACCGATAGATCCGATCCACAACCACAGAATGACCTACAGGCGTGGACACACAAACAAGAGTATCCAAAGACTCACGAGGAATATCCAGGAAATGCACAAACAAGCACGACACATATGAATAGGTAGACCCTGGATCAAATAATATTGTATCATCCCTACCGTAGATGAAAATAATACATGTAATAATGACATCTAAGGCCAATGCATTTGGTGTGGTCGGAAAAGCATAGAATCTAGCTGGAGCACCGGCTGGCTGGCCTCTACCGACTGAACAGTAGCTACCTGAACTCCCCCTGCCTGGCCTCCACCTCTAGGACGACCCCTACAAACCTATCCTCCACCTCTGGGTGGTCGGACAACTGGTGCTGTAATCATAGGCTGATGACTCTGCTGCACTACCTTTCCCTGGAGCCTGGGACAAAATCTCTTAATATGAATTGGATCTCCACACTCATAACAACCTCTCGGCACCATAGACTGCTGCTCTGAAGACTGACCCTGATTGCCGAAATACCCACTGGAGGAACCCCAAAAGGCTGGAAGATGGTATGAACTCTCTAGCATGTCATGGAAATAAGCACCGAAAGAACCCTGATGACCCAATTAGCCGCTGGAGGAACCTTGAATGGCTGGTGGACGATACGAACTCTCCGACATTGCACTGAAATAAGGCCTCACTGGAGAATCTCCAAGAGGTGATGAGGGTGCTGAATATGAGGGCTTGCTGGGCTGGCCCCTCCTGAACTGACCTCTACCCCTAGCCGGGGCACCTCTAAACTCCCTAGAAAATCGGGCCCTCTTGTCCTTCTTCCCCTGCTCCCTACTATTCAGGCAGTAGCCCTCAATCCTATGAGAAATCTCTATTACTAGCTGATAAAGAGTCCCCATCTCAACCTCTCGGGCCATGTTGACCCTAATACCAGAGTGAAACCCTGCAACAAATCTCCGCACTCTCTCTGCGTCGGTAGGAAGTATCATAAGTGCATGACGAGACAACTCAGAAAACCTTGCCTCGTAGTTGGTAATTGATAAAAGACCCTGCTCAAGCTGGTACCGCAGTTCTTCCCTCTCGGAGGGTGGAATATACCTGTCCAAGAGAAGCTGATGAACTGCTCCTTAGTGATAGGAGGAGAACTCGCTGGTCTGCCAAGAATATAAGACTGCCACCACCTACGGGCCATGCCCTCTAGCTGGAAAGTAGTGAAATCAACCCATGAGACTCCAGTATCCTCATGTTGTGCAGTATGTCCCTGCACCTATCAATGAAATCCTGAGCATCCTCATGACGCTCACTTCCGAGGACAAGGGGGTGTAGCCTCGTCCATCTATCTAATAACTTCTGCGGATCACCGTCCGTAGCTGGTCTGGGCTCAGGTGCTACTACTGCAACTGGTTGGGCCCTATCTGCGGGTAGAACACCCAGAGTCTGATATACCGCAGCAGCATGTCCAGGGACCTAGGAAGTAGGGGTCTGTGCTCTCCCTCCCGCCTGAGATGTGGCCGGTCCACTGGAAATAAACCAACCTGGGTCATAGTATCCATGAACCGCATTATACGGCCCATAATCTCCTGGAAGCCCGACGTTGTCATGAAATCCACTAGGGCAGGCTCTGCTGCGGGCACCTTGCCCTGCTTCTCAATAATAGGATCCTCTGCTGGATCCACTGGTGGTTCCACTGGGGCAACTCTAGGATGCCCTCATCCCCTACCTCGGGCCGGTGCCTACCCGTGGCCTCTGCCTCGGCCTCTAGAAACGGGGGGAGCAGCTCCTCCCAGGTCTAGAACGTCAGCCATACGGGTCCTCACCATCTGTGAGAGAATAGAAGAATGAAATTTAGTACACCATCAACGACATGATAGAGGATGAATAAAGAGTAGTTTCCTAACACCCTATAGCCTCTCGAAGATAAGTACAGAAGTTTCTGTACCGATTTTCAAGACTCTATTAGGTTTGCCCATTACTTGTGAGACCTACATGAACCTAGTGCTCTGATTCCATGTTGTCATGACCCAATTTCCAATTTAGTTCGCGATGGCGCCCAACACCGAGGTTAAGAAAACCAACATTAATCAATTAAAGAGTTTCATTTATTTAACCAAAACATTTCTGACATTTCCTTAGCTTAAATTTAAAGCATTCGATAACAACAAATAGTTTAGGCAATTTAAAGCTGAAATGACCAAGTGAAGTCATAATTAAGTAACCACATCCCAAAAGAATAGTCTACTAAAGTGTGTGCCAGTAACTAGTGTCACGAGTATATGGGCATCTAGTAGAATGTACAAAAGATTATATCTATCCTACTGCCTGAAATGGAATAGACAGTTGAAGCAAAAGAGAGACTCCAACACGCTGCTGAACGGCATCAGAAGAGAGCAACTCACCATGGAATCTCGACCCAGATATCAAGAACGCACTCCGGACGGGTAGCTAGATGCACCTGCCTCAGATCCTGTACAATTAAGTACATAGCATAGTATGAGTACATAAATAATATGTACCCAGTAAGTATCCACTCTAACCTCGAAGAAGTAGTGACGAGGGGTCGACTTGACACTTACTAGGGCCAAAAAATATATATTTAAGTATGAGTCTAAACATGGATATAAGGCTAGGTAACAGTTAGTAACATGAAGTGACAAGACTTTTCATAAATATACATTTCAATTTCTATCATTTAAGTTGACAATTTATATTTCAAGGCATTTAAAGCAGATTAAAGTCACCGAAAAGTGCCAAGAAAATAGCATGCACATATAATGTCGAGGACGTACGACCCGATCAAAAAATAATAAAATGTGCACTACCGAAGGGTCGAACGGCGCGAACCATATATGCATTTATGAACCTGCCGAGGAGAACGGCCCGCTCCCATGAGAGTAGTGGAAAGGATCACCCTGCTTGCGGAATATAATTGCAAAGCGGTTACATATAAGCATAACATGTTTTTCCTCAACACCGTTTTAAAAAAAATGATAATTTACGTGAAACCTTCACATTATTGAAAATCTTGAAATGAAATCCCATATAACACAAATAGTGCATATAATCAATTAACAGTGTTCACAAAGCATGGTGTAATCCTAAAACTACCCGGACATAACAGAAATAGTAACTACGTACGGACTCTCGTCACTTCGTGGGTACATAGTCCCCCACAAATAATCACATATATATAAATTCACCTATGGGGAAATTTCCCTCTTACAAGATTAGAAAGGAGACTTACCTTGCCCCCAAAGCTTACTTCCGAGCTCAAGAATGCTCTTAAACTCTCAAACCGGAGTCGGACAAATCCAAAACTATTCAAATATTGTGAAAAACTAATCAATATAGGCTTCAAAGTTCACATTTCCCCTATTAGAGTTATTACCTAACCCAAATTGCAAGATTCCTAAAATCCTCCCTCAGGCCCACGTCCCCGGATGCCGGAAATATTTGAAGAAAATCGTTACCCGTAACCTTAGGATCAAGAATATATGATTTTTACCAGATTCCATAACAAATTTCGTGGTTAGATCTTATTTTTATCAAAACCCTTACTCTAAACCCGTAATTTTTACTAATTTTTGCATGTTAATCTACCCATAATATATGTATTTAACTCATGTTGTATAGGAATTACTTGCATCAAAAAACTAGATGAAAGCCTCCTTCCAAAAGCTCTAAAAATTGCCTAAGTGTAGGAGTGAAATGAAATAAATGACCTAAGTCTCATTTTTAAAAGATGCGCACAACCCTATGATGTCGCGTTTGCGACACCAGCTTCGCAAATGCGAGGGTCGCAAATGCGATAAGATCCTCGAAAATGCAAAGCCTGGGACTGGGAGGTGGGGTTCACAAATGCGACTAAATGGTCGCAATTGCAGCTTCTGCTTGGATCGCAAATTCGGCACATGTGTCGCAAATGCGAACACTGCCTGGACGACTCCCTTCACAATTGCGAGGCCTTCATCAGAATTGCGAGATTCGCAAATGAGAACCTTTTCTCGCATTTGCGAGACCTGCAGCAGATGCCAAAAACACCAAAAATCGAGTGTGTTTTCAACCCCTCCTACACATCCGAAACTCACCCGAGCCCTCGGGGCTCCACTCCGGATACTCACACAAGTCCAACAACAATTACAAACTTGCTCGCGCGATAGGAACACCGAAATAACATCAAAAACAAAGAATTACATCCTAAAACCATTTGGATCAAACTTATGAACTTTGAGTTCTTGATTCTACTTCCAACGTGCCGAAACGTACTTATACTACTCGGAATGATACCAAATTTTGCGTGAAAGTCTTAAATGACATTAAGGAACTATTCCGCCTCTCAAAATTCTATTTGGACCTCGATATCACCAAAGTACATTCCAAACCACAATTTTATAGAACTTCTAAAACTTCAAGAATCTAATTTTCACTATTTGGCGCCGAAACACTCCCGGGTCATCCGAAACCCGTTCCGGACATATACCAAGTTAGAAATCATCATACAAACCTATTGGAACCGCCAAATCCTGATTCCGAGGTCGTTTACTCAAAATGTTGACCGAAGTCAAACTTGGCCTTTTAAGCTAATCTTAAGGAACCAAGTGTTCCGATTTCAACCCAAACTCTTCCAAATCTTGACCAACCATCCCCGCAAGTCATAAATCAATAAAATCAAGTACGAGAAGTCTTAGTTAAGGGCATAGGATTCTACAAAGTAAAATGACCGATCGAGTCGTTACATTCTCCACCTCTTAAATAAACGTTCGTCCTCGAATGGTCTAAAATCATACCTGGAGTGCTGAACAAGTGTGGATATCTGCTCCGCATGTCCTCCTCGGGCTCCCAAGTTGCCTCTTCGACTGGTTAGCCCCTCCATCCGACCTTCTTGGCGGAAACCCTCTTAGACCTCAACTGGCGATCCTGCCTATCAAAAATAGAAATTGGCTCTTCCTCGTAGCCCAATGTCTCGTCTAGCTGAATGGTACTGAAGTCTAATACACGAGATAAGTCGGCGTGGTACCTCTAGAGCATAGAAATATGAAAAGCTAGATGAACTCCTCATAAGCCGAGAGGTAAAGCGATCTCATAAGCAACCTCCCCAACTTGCCTCAACACCTCAAATGGGCCTATAAACCTGGGGCTCAACTTGCCCTTCCTTCCGAATCTCATAATACCCTTCATCGGCGAGACTTTCAAGAGAACCTGCTTGCCGAACATAAATGATACATCACGCGTCTTCTGATCCGCGTAACTCTTCTGTCTGTGCCGTGCGAAGTCGCTCCTGAATCAACTTTACCTTTTCCAAGGCATCCTTTACCAGATCAGTACCGTATAACATAGTCTCACCAGGCTCAAACCACTCGATGGGAGAATTACATCGCCAACCATATAAAGCCTCAAATGGAGCCATCTCAATGATGGAATGATAACTGTTGTTGTAAGAAAACTCGGCCAAGGGAAAGAACTGATCCCACTGCCCTCCAAAGTCAATCACACATGCTCTGAGCATGCCCTCCAATATCTGAACTATCCGCTCCGACTGCCCGTCGGTTTGTGGATGGAATGCTGTGCCGAGCTCTACATGGGTGCCCAAATCACTCCGTACGGCTCTCCAAAAATGCGAAGTGAATTGGGGACCTCTATTTGATATGATGGACACAGGCACACCGTGCAATCGAACTATCTCCCGAATGTAAATCTAGGGCAACCTCTCTGAAGTGTAAGTAGTGTCTACTGGAATGAAGTCTGCCGACTCGGTCAACCTGTCGACAATAACCCATACTGCATCGAACTTCTGCAAAGTCCATGGCAACCCAACCACGAAGTCCATAGTGATGCACTCCTATTTCCACTCTGGTATAGTCATCTGCTCGAGTAGACCTCCTGGCCTCTGGTGCTCATACTTAACCTACTGGCAATTTAGGCATCTAGCTACATACTCCACTATGTCTTTCTTCATGCGCCGCCACCAATAATGTTGCCTCAGGTCACGATACATCTTCGTGGCACCTGGATGAATAGAATACAGTGAACTGTGTGCCTCTTCTATAATCCTCTCCCTCAAACCATCAACATCAGGAACACATAGGTGACCCTGAAGTCGCAGAACACCATCCTCGCCAATAGAAACCTCTTTGGAACCACCCTGTAGTACTGTCTCTCTGAGAACTGCCAAGTGCGGATTATCAAACTGCCGATCCTTGATATGCCCCAATAATGAAAACTGAGCAACAACACATGAAAGAACTCGGCTGAGCTCTGAAATGTCCAGCCTCACAAGTCTGTTAGCCAAGGACCAAATTTCCAAAGCTAGTGGCCTCTCCTCTGAAATGAATGCCAAACTACCCATACTCTCCGCCTTCCTGCTTAAGGCATCTGCGACCACATTTGCCTTGCCCTGATGATAAAGAATAGTGATGTCATAGTCCTTCAGTAACTCAAACCATCTACACTGCCTCAAATTAAGATCCCTTTGCTTGAACAAGTGTTGTAAACTGCGGTGGTCGGTGTAAACCTCAAAGGATACTCCATACAAGTAATGCCTCCATATCTTAAGAGAATGAACAATCACTGTCAACTCCAAATCGTACACGGGGTAGTTATTTTCATGAATCTTCATCCGAAACCCGTTCTGGACATACGCCCAAGTCTGAAATCATCATACGAACCTATTGGAACCGCCAAATCCCGATTCCGAGGTCATTTACTCAAAATATTGACCGAAGTCAAACTTGACCTGTTAAGCCAACCTTAAGGAACCAAGTGTTTCGATTCCAACCCAAACTCTTCCAAATCCCGAACCAACCATCCCCTTAAGTCATAAATCAATAAAAACAAGTACAGAAAGTCTTATTTAGGGGAACGGGGTTCTAGAAAGCAAAACGATCGGTCAGGTCATTACAAATACTAAAATTTAAATGACAAGTAAGTTTAGGTAAAAACATGTTGTTTCAAACACATATGTAGCAGGAGGCATCAACAGGTAAAAGCTATTAACAAATTTGACAGCTAAACTTGCTAGCTTTATGAAACCAAACAAAATGTAGCACAAATAGCCTCAGATTTCAATTATGAATTTGATAAAAAGTTACAGATGAGTATGGCATACCTACAACAAAAAAATCAACGGACTAGCGACCAAATAATGGTCTGAAATCCAAGAGAATCAAAGCCAGCTACAACAAAGTGAGAAAGTAGAAGGAGATCAAGCAACTTTATCAAATCAAACCAGCTTTTAGAAACCCAAAAAATATTCATCAACAAGTAGAAATTGAAAAAAAATTGCTTTTGAATCTATTTTTTCTGTTTTTGTTTGATGTTTTTGAAAGCTTTGGTGTTTAGAACAGGAAATCAACTTTTGAATCCAGAAAAAGTATTTCATCTCTTCTTTTAGGTGAGAGTTGTGTGAGAGAAAGACAAGCAGAGTGTGAATGAATCCATGGGGAATGAATGAATGATATTGTTTTTATAGAAGATTCTCCCAGCCTTTTATGTTATTTTCAATCATTTTCCTTTTCTATTTTTACTCACGTAAACCTTAGACCTGACCTTCTTTATTTTCCTCTTATTGCTAACTAGTCATTTTCTATCTCCTAGAAGTTTCTAAATAAGTTACAATAAAGATTCTCTCCTATTTAATTCCATTCAACCCCTTAAACTCTTGTTAATTGCATTTCACGATCTCCCTGCCTGGGCCTTTGGCCAATAGGCCTATGACCCAAGTTCAAACTTATTGGTTTCTATAATCTCCCAGAACCAATGGATTAAGCACGACATGCCCAAACACCTTGATACCAGATCAAAAAAGGTATCTAATTGTCCAACTATCCAGCTCAGAATCAAATAAACAATTACGTTGGAAGAAATTAAAACAGATCAAGCAAACATTTTCAAATAAAAGAAACTAACACAACTTCAAAGTGATTAACTATTATTTTAGTCATGCCGCCTCTAAATAGACTAAACAAAACAATCTAAAAATATGCAACTCAAAGAAAATCAATGGGAATCAAACCAACAAGACTATCAATTAGTTTGCAGAAGAACAGGGAGAAACTGAACAACAGAGGAAGAAGGATTACCTAACAAGATCAAAATCGTCGGAGAAAGAGAATTCTGGACAAAAGTTGGCATTGCCACACGAGCATTGACTAACCCTTGAGGGTGTATCCAGTGCAACATGTAGCGACACTATCCATAGACTGGCCCAAAAGAACAAGTACATGGGAGTTTTGAGCAATACTGGCTGGTCAATGGAGATTTGACCGGTGCCGATGTGACTTAAAAATGCTCAAGACTAGGGCTAATTGATAGTTCTCCTCAAGCTCAGTTGACTAATGTTAATTTCATAAGCATCTGAGCTTTGGTCGATGAAAAATTGTAAATGGGCCGTAGTAGTTGATTTTGCAATTACTAGATCTAAAATTTGCGGGGTTATGGGGATTTTAAAGGAAACGGGTTAGGGATTGAGAATGAAGAGAAGGAGGAGATTGTATGGTGAAATTTTGGGGTGGTTTGGAGTCTTAGAGATTTGTATGGTGAAATTTTGGGGCGGTTTGGAGGCGATTTCAGGTGGCGGTAAGAGACTGTGAGAGGCGGAGTGCAGAGAGAGAAAGTGAGAGGATCTTTGAGGTACGGGGTCAGTCTCTAAGACAGTTTTAAGAGAAGGAATCGTCAGTTTGTGGCCGTTTGATCAAGTGGAATGAATGACCGAGATTACCATGCCAAAGACGGTGTCGTTTGGACTTATAGGAGATGGACTGGACTTTCAAGTGGACTGGGTGGGAAGACTGAAAGGTTATTGGGCCATGAAGCATGAACCAGTCCGGTTTCAAACTCAAAAACATTCCTCTTATTCTTTATTTGATTTTCGAGATTAGTTAAATTAAAAGGAATTGAATTTATTTTCAAAAATGACCTAATTAGAACTTGAACTAATTTAGATTAATTAAGTTTAACTAATTAATTAGTCCAACTTGCAAAAGAAATAAACTAATGTAATTTTTATGATTTTCAATTAACAATGCTTTTAACCTGTGATTAATTTTTAAATGCAATTAAGATCCTAAATTACACTAAATGAAAGATAAAAAAAATAATAATAATAATAAAAAATTTTCGGTGATTTTATGATTTAAAGCATTTCTAATATGCAGGAAAAAATGCAAATAAATGCAGAATAAATTAAAAAAAATTCTTAAAATCCTATAAAAGTAATAAAAGCTATTTTGGATTACTTTAGGAATAATTTGCATTAGGACAAAAATTACGTGATCCCAAGGAGTAGAATGCAATAACATATGTACTTTTATAGGACTTAGCAAAACTCTATAGTTTTTTTACAGTTTAAAAGGTGATGAACTAAGAAAATATGAAAGATGGCTAGAGTATATATCCATCAACTATTCTACAGCAGCGTAAAAGAAACTAAGCAAATACAAGAAAATATAAATCACACGAGTGGAAAAATATTAACCAAGTTGGAATTCAAGAATAAAGTCTATAGAAGATTAAACATTCAAAAAGATAAATTCAAATCATACGAAAGGAAACATATTCAATACATTGTAGTTTGCTACTCACAATTGCTACAATACCTTGTGTCTTGCTAGCGAATATGCTGGAAATAATTTAGTTTCTATAGAAGTAGCATAATAGGTTTGGGAATTAGGATTTCGAGTTTAATTACTTATTGGCTTGTAACACTTTCAGAATTCCAAGGCCAAAGAAAAAATTTAATGCTTTATTATTTTTAAACTTAATATATAAATATATTTTTCATATTTTAAATGTATTCTGTACGGTTCATATTTTTTTGGTTTATTTTCATAAATTAAAAAAATTACCCTAATTATCGATACGATTATAGATTTATATAAAAACCTACGATTTTATTAATACAAAACTATAAAATGGGTCGGTACGGTACGGTCGACTTAGTCGGTTTTTAAATACCTATTGACACGCCTAGCAGAAGGTTCTTATAGGACAGTAACTTTCATACAAAGTTACTTCAGTCCGATATTACTGGAAGGACTCTTAACACGATAAGGATTGTTGCCCAAGGATATCTGGCAGAATATTTGGTAGATTTGAATCACGAGATTTGTGGAGTCCTCAGGACTTCAGGATATTAAGCAAACGAGAGTTTGACTACGCTTAGGACTCAAAGATCTCGGAGCATTGGGAAGTTAAATACTTTGCCTATGGACAATTGATGCTATCCTTTTGCACATTGACTAAATGTAACGACCTCGCCGGTCGTTTTAAGTATTTTAGCCCCGATACCCTATTTATTACTTCCTCTATGTTATATTGTTGTTATGTGACTTGCAAGGGGTTTTTGGTTTTGGTTCAGGTAAGTTTTAGAGTGAAATGGGATACTTAGTTCCAAAGTTGGAAGTTTAAGTTGAAAGAGTTGACCGTAGTTTGACCGCGAGTTGACTTTATTGATAGTGGGATCAGATTCTGATTCCGTAAGTTGGAATAGATCCATCATGTATTTATGACTTGTGTGCAAAATATGAGGTCAATCGGAGTTGTTTTCGTATTATTCAGTGTTAATTTTGGAAGTCGGATGTTCATAGTTTCAATAGGCTTGAATTGGTTTCTGATTCGTTGAGTCGATGTTGTTTGATGTGATTATTGGCCTCGAGTGGATCAGTTATGTGTTTTGGAACTTGTTGGTATATTCGGACGGGGTCCCCGAGTGTGATTCGAATTGAATCCATGACCATTTTGGACTTGTGTGATTGCTGAATACTGCAGTTTCTGGTGCAATCGCACCTGCACACTTTGGGTCGTAAGTGTGGCAATGCGGAAGCAACCCTCGAGCTGTAGAAACAAAAGTGAGCCTGGCCAGCTGTGACCGCAGGTGTGGCCAGTGACGCGCAGATGCAGTGGGTCTTCCGCAGAAGCGCAAGCGCAGATGTTCTTAGGTCATCCTCAGGTGCGAGTTTTTTGGGGCCTAAGTAAGGGCCGCACCTGCAATGGAAATTCCACAGGTGCGAGCCGCAGATGCGGCTAAAGCCTCGTAAAAGCGAGAATCGCTGGGCAGAAAATGGATCTTCGAGGGTTTATTCTCATTTATATCTTTTGGACCTAGAGAGCTCGGTTTTTGGCGATATTTCAAGGGAGTTTCAAGGAAATCATTGGGGTAAGTGATTCTAACTCGGATTTGCCTATCTTACATGAATCGATCGTTATTTTTGTCATTTAATTAGTGATTTGAGTTTGAAAATTTTGGGAAAATTGTGAAACTTCTTAGGCTAAATTTTAGGGATTTGAAAGGTGATTTAAAGTCGGATTTGAGTAATTCTTGTATGGTTTGACTCATTATCGAATGGGTGTTCGGGTTTTGTAATTTTGGTCGGGTTCCGAAACGTAGACCGGGGTTAACTTTGAGTTGACTTTTTGTTTCTCGTTAAAGATTGCAACTTTATTGTTCGGAATAGCTTCCTATAGTTTGTATTTATGGCATGAGTTTGTTTTGGTTAGATTCGAGTCATTCGAAGTTGGATAATCGTGGAAAAGGCTTACTAGTGGATTGAGTTAGTGAGTTTTGAGGTAAGTGTCTTGTCTAACTNGGGGGGGGGGGGGGGGGGGGGGAATTGCTCCTTTGGATTGGTGTTGTTTTGTTTTAATTGTGATATGTGGAAACCGTGCACACAAGGTGACGAGTGTGTACACGGGCTAAACATGGTAATTAACCGGTTTTAGCTATGTAGATTCCTTTCATGCCTTTACTTGAGTTACCATAGTATGTTATATTCATATTCATTTGTCTATCTTCACATGCTCTACTTGTCTTATCTCTTATTTGTTAATATTACATGTTTAGTTGAAGTTATTGTTTTCTCTATTCCTTATTCATAGTTTAACCATTTAGTTCCTTACTTTTAGTTGTTATTTCCTGGAATATCTTATTGTTGAAATTGGTATTGAGTTATAAAGGCCGTGATTCACATTGGGACAAAGTTGTAAAGTTGTGAAATATCATTCGGTTGCTATTATTGAGTTATTCACTTTCGGTTGCTATTGTTGAGACTCCTATGTATATTGTGGTTGAGCCTTGGGCTATTATTGTGGAAACACTATTATTATTGACTTCTTTGGCAAGTTGTGATATTGGGTACTTGAAGTGTGATTTGTGATACATTGTGATATTAATACGCATGCGGTGGTGTAAGGATTGGGGTTGAAACATATGCGGTGAGATAAGGTGGGCTTGATATGCGTGTTTCTAGTAGGGGAACTACTTGAAGCCACATAGTGTGATAAGGTGGGTAAAACACGGGAAGCTATTACGGGAAAAAAATGATTTGTAAAACTAATTGCAAGGCTCCCGCAGTGATATTAGGAAAAATTGGGGTTTGTTTTGTGATATGAGACTACGAGGAAGTACCTCGGTAGTGATTCTTGTCAATACCTTTCTGTTACATTACTTGTGTTTTGGTTGCATTGTTCCTTGGTATATTATTCCTTGTTTTCTTTTGTGATGCCTTAATTGACTTAGTTCAGTGTAGCTATTCTTGATATATCTCTTCATTGTTTCATTTTCATTGTCCATCATTATCACGCTATTATTTACCTATTCAGTTTTCTTATTTATTCCAGTAGGGCCTTGACCTGACCTCGTCACTACTCTACCGAGGTTCGGTCTGGCACTTACTGGGTACCATTGTGGTATACTCGTGCTATGCTTCTGCACATATTTTTGTGAAGATCCAAGTACCTCTTACCAGACCAGGCACCATGAGTCGAGTTCGGATTTGGAGACTTCAAGGTATACCTGCCGGTGTCCGCAGGCCTCAGAGTCACTCTCTATATAGTTCTATTTCATTTTCCTTTTTTATAGATACTGTTGTATAGGGATATTCAATATACTCTTGTAGAGCTTGTTCCTTGATATCAATAGATTTTGGGAAGTTTGTTTATGTTGAGTTGCAGAGTTCTTTTATAAAAGTTGCTGAGTTGTTTGAGAGTTTACGCATTATATCAGTTATATTTTGCATGTATGTTAGGCTTACCTAGTCTTAGAGACTAGGTGCCATTACATCATCATACGGAGGAAAATTAGGGTAGTGACAAGTTGGTATCAGAGCTCTAGGTTCATAGGTGTTACGAGTCACAAACAGGTTTAGTAGAGTCTCGCACATCGACACAGAGACGTCTGTACTTATCTTCGAGAGGCTATGATCTGTTAGGAAAAGCTTCAGTTCTTTGATTCTTCATCATGCAAATTTGTTGACTTTGTAATTCTAAATATTGTCTTTATATTCTCTTACAGATGGTGAGGACACACACTGTTAGGTCTATCGATTAGACACTCACACCCTCTTCTAGTGCCGTGAGAGGCTGGGGCCGGGGCAGAGGCTGAGGAGGGGCACGTGGTGCAGCCAGTATATCTGCTTGAGATGCGACAGAGGATCCACCAATAGCCTCAGTTTGGGGGGCATGCACCTGATGCGCCTGTTGCTACCCCTACACTTCAGGAGACTGTCACCCAGTTCTTGAGCATGTTTGGTACTTTAGCTCAGGCAGGGTTGATTCCACTTGCACCGGACACACCTCAGGTTAGGGGAGGAGCACAGACTCCAGCAACCCGCACCCTAGAGCTGTTGGTCAATGTTGACCAGGTCCTAGAGATTATACCAGTGCAATTGGTTGTTCCAGTTTAGCCCAATTTGTTAGGACAACACCCTTTGAGGAGGAGGAGATCAGGCTCTAGATGTACAAGAAGTACCACCCTCCTACTTTCAACGTCCTAGCTACAGAGGACGCACATGGCTTTCTGGAGAAGTGCCATCGTATTCTCCGTACCATGGTATAATGGAGACTAGTCGGGTGGCTTTCACTACTTTCCAGCTATTAAGACCAGCATACCAATGGTGGCGGTCTTATGAGGAGGTTATCTCTACCGATGCAAATTCACTCACACGGGGCTCATTTTTTAGAGGTTTTCCTGAGAGAGTTTTTTTTCCCAAAGCCTTCGGGATGCATAGTGCACAAAGTTTGAGAAGTCGCGCCATGGGGCTATGACCGTATCACAGTATGCTGTCAGGTTCGGCGAGTTGTCCACACATGCACCTTCCTTACTTTCCACAGCCAGAGAGCGAGTCCATCGATTTATCAAGGGGATCAACTAGTGTATTAGATTCAACATGGCTCGAGAGTTGGAAACTGATACCCCACACCAGCAGGTGGTAAGAATCGCTCATAGATTGGAGGGTATACGGGGAGGGGAGAGAGAGGAAAGGTAGGCCAAAAGGCCTCGATATTCTGGCACAAATAGTGGTTCCCATGCCTAGTTGTAGCCCGTCATGGTAGAGGTTATGTGAGCCGTCCAGTTCATTCAGCACTTCCAGCTTCTAGTGGTATTCCGGCTACTCCCAGGTCTCAAGTCGGCCATTTTGCACCGCAATTGTTTAGTGCCCCTCCTGCACGGGGTGCTTTGAGAAATCAGTCTAGCCGACCAGGCCCGAGCCATTTTCAGCATCCACGTCCTCCGTGAGCTTGTTTTGGGTGTGGTGATATTCATCATATGGTGCGGTACTGAACCTAAATTTACCCAGCTGGTCATTTTGAGAGTTGTATCCTCGTTCCCCCATGTACTACTCATTTTATGCTTATTAGTTGCTATGTGACTTGCCATGGTAAGTTTTTTTTATTTATTCCAGTAGGGCCTTGACCTGATCTCATTATTACTCTACTGAGGTTAGGCTTAGCACTTACTGGGTACCTTTGTGGTATACTTATGCTACACTTCTGCATATCTTTTTATGTAGATCCATGTACCTTTTACCAGCCCAGGCACCAATGAGTCAAGTTCGGATTCAGAGACTTCAAGGTATACCTGCCGGTGTCCGTAGGTCTCGGAGTCACCCTCTATCTACTACTATTTTGTTTTTATTTTTTATAGATACTGTTGTATAAGAATATTCAGTATACTCTTGTAGAGCTTGTGAGTTGATATCACCAGATTTTGGGGAGTTCGTTTCTGTTGAGTTGCTGAGTTATTTGAGAGTTTATCCATTATCTCAGTTATATTTTGCATATATGTTAGGCTTACTTAGTCTTAGAGACTAGTTGCCATTACAACATCCTACAGAGACAAATTGAGGTCGTGACACTGAAGAACTTAGCACAACATCTTCAACACTCAAGTCTCTCATCAAGTGTGGTGAAAGTCATTTTCTTGAGTCGGTTTAGTTAATGTGTATTAGGTGATTGAGTTGTAATCAAGATGTTATTCGAGCAATATTAGTTGGAATATTGTCTCAGTGTGCAAATTAGAGTAACTTGTAATTTCATACAACAAGTAAAAGTAGGAGAAGTGTGAGGGTATTAGGTTACAAGTGTTGTAGTCAGTACACTTGACTCAGTTACTTGAAGTTAAAATCCTATATGGTATGTCGTGGTTTACCTTTGAGCCGGGTGCACGTAAAACTATTATTCTTATTTTACTGTTTATTTTATTTACGCGTAAGAAATAAGACAAAGAACCAAATTCTTTAGTAATATAGGAAGGTACTAAAATTAACACAAATACTTCATGTGCTAAAGTTTGTGAACCTAGTGTCATGTCATCAATTTGATAAAACCTACAAAATATGAAAAGAAAAATGGATAAGGCTATTCGTCTATCTGAATTATACGAACCCTGCGTGTTTTTCTACGGAGGGTATGCGCCTCTCTTTTCATGTGGCTTTCTCTAGCTAGTTATAGTTATATAAATGATACTCCAACAATAGTAATGTTAAGCATATATTTTACAGCTTTGAAGTCTTGAAGATGTTAATACTGAAAGATTAAGATATGCAATGAAGGAAATCCTCAACTTTGATCCACGTTGCGTCAAATGGGAAGATATGCAATGAAGGAAATCGACATGGATTACTTTTTGAGTGTAACAATTCTGTATATTCCAAGTTTAACTGATTATTAGATTCAAGATATTGCACATTTTTTCCTCTTAAAAATAGAAAATACTGCATAGAGGGTTTGGAGGAGAGGCAGCAAGCGCTGCGAGCGGAGCAGGAAGCGCTCATTGTTCATGGAGCACTCGGTCGCCTGGCAGACTAGAAAAAATGAACAAAAAGTAGTTAAGTCACTTTTTTTCTCCCATGCTGTCTGTTGGTCACCAACCAAAGTGCTCTATACTTCTTCACTACTCGTACAGGCTNTAGAGCCCAAACCTCCATTTCTCCTACCCGCTGTCCCCCCTGTTTGGCTCTTCCTCTAAGGGGTTGTTGTGTAACAAGCGCATAATGTCCACTGGAACGCCCATGAATTTTATCATCAACTTGATGAATTAATTTCAAGATATAAGGCTTTCCTATTATAACGGGTCGTTCAAAAGGATTCCCCGTACTCACCTTCCTGAAGTTGTGAAGCACCTATCTAGGGATCATATTTAAGCTGTAATATCATGTCAGCTTATGATGTCAAAAATGAAAATGAATCTTCTTCTTCTTATTTTAAAATCAATTAAATAACTAAATGCATATTTTTCATCATAACCATTTATCCAGTTGAATTTTTTTTCTCAAATATATTCTACCGTTGCTTCATGTGTAAAGCACCGTATATGTGCTAAATCAGGAGAATACTTCAGTGTCTTCAGTGTTTAATTACTGATTACATTTTTTTCAACATTGTTATTAGTTACATGTGTTCATCTTATTTTCCACTCATAATTCATACTAGAAAAACATTATTTTCGTAATATTTTACTGGAAAGAGAAAATTCCTCCCAAATTCTTTTGATCTGGAAATATTTATTAAGTTATTGAATGTCGAGTCTAAAACAATAGACTTTCGAGCCATCCTTCCTCTCAAATTATTGTAGAAGATTTGCAGTTTAAGGATAAAGCCTAAAGATAATTAAACTTTTCGCAAGTGGGCCGGCCTAAATGCTGAACTTCGCAAACATAAGCATAAGAAGGGAATAAATAAAAAAATAGTCAGATTTATGACTGGTAATTAAAAAATAGCTAAAATTTTAAAAGCAATCAAAATATAGTCATTTATTTATATTTGAACAAAAGAACTTTAAAAAATCCAGAAATATTCCACTATTATATATATACTGGACTTCGAAATTTTTACATATGAGCTTCCAGCATAATGTGCCGGAGTGCCACCTAATGAGCTTAAAGTTACTTATTATTTATGCCCACTTTGCGTCTTTGTTTCGGTAAATTCGACAGAGATTTGGTTTGATTTAGGTCTGATATGTTATTTTTCTGTGACGCAGAAGGGATCAATGGAAGAATAATGCACTTAGTGGGAGGAAAAAGAGTTGAGCAAGAGGAAATCCCAGGTGCGGCCGCGTACGAGCGACCCCCAGCGCACACTTGAGCGCACAAGTGACACAGAACACTGCCAGAGGTGCGCGACCATGAGCGTGGTCATACATCCAGGTGCACGGCCGCGCACATCTGCCTGAGGAATTTGACCCAGGCCTATTTTTGTAATTTTTGAGGCGGCCTTTTAGACATGTACGTAGCCTAGCTCGTCTTAAAACAAGGCAACTCGTATTTTGGAGCAATTTTTGGAGAGAAGAAGGCAAGGAAACAACTGAAACTCTAAATACTTCATCCAATCAATACGGAAGTGTGTTTGATTTTGGGAATTGCAGTATTTTCTTGTTCTCCTAATGCTCTTGTGATAAACAACTTTCCACTATGAAGTAATCTTTCTTAAGGTTATTGACAGATATTGTGATTTGACTATTGTTCTAGGTTTGCTTTGTGTTAATTGCCAAAATTTGTTGAATGAGTTATTAATTCAGTTTCAAGGCTAATTGTAGTTTTACCTTAATCGAAAATAATTGCTGCAATTTGCATTGTGTTATCTTATTTGAGTTGATTTCACGACTCTCATAGGTAATCAGAAGAGCTAACAGAGTTATTAACTGACCCAAGTTAGAAGAATAATCGAGAGACGTTCTATGTAAGATCATTCGTTCAACATATTATTGCATATTTTCTCAGTACATATCATTACGTTGTTTGGCACACTCGAATTCATTCGGAAGAAGAAATTGAATCTCAAGATAGCCTAATCATCTGTTGAATTTGGAAGAGTTAATAGAAGTTAAGAGTGAACATAACACAGAGTTGCCCATGGTAATAACTGATCACTTATATTGTCAAAACCCTTGTTTTTCACCTTGATATTCAATCGTTGCTATTTAGTTACTAATTTTAATTATTCATTCGCAATTGAGAATCTTAGTTTTTATTCTTAATTAGTTAATAACTCATATTCAAAGGTTGATTTTCCTGAATAGTGTCAAGCTGAAGATTTCTTTGAGCATTATTTAACTCAATCCCTGTGGAGACGATTTAATATTATACTATCTTTGACTAGCGAGTCTAACTTTTATACACCGGTTTTGTGCTCGTCCCAACATGATATGCAGGAGCTCCATAATCCCGTATATTATGCTGGAACTTTTCGTGTAATGGATTTCCAACGTAATATGCTGGAAGTTTATACACAGGAGCTCCATAATCCCGCATATTATGCTGGAACTTTTCATGTTTCAGCAAAACAATAGCTATTTTTCAATGATTTTACAAACGCTTTTCGATTACCAGTCTGAAAACTGGCTAGCCCGTACTATTTTCATGCCTAAGGGAAGTCTTCGGGCCCACAAGTCCAATTTAATTACCATTTCTTCTTCATGCCTTACTCATTAATTACATTATAATTATAACATATCACGCGGGAAGTTTAATAAGAAAAAAATGAACAGCTAAAACACAAAGGACAAGAAATAAACAGATATGTCAAAGAGTAAACTATGGGGATCACTATTAAACAAGCGAAAAGAAATCTGATGCTGATGAGGAATTGAATATTCTTATATCATTAGAGACTGGAAATTAAAGTATCATATCAGGATCATATTATGATCTCCCTCACACAATGAATTTGGGAAAAAGACAAATATTTGGAACGGAATTATTAAGATAAGAATAGATAGACATCTTCCCTACTCATTTGTAAATGGAGTGCGGAACCAAAATATAATTTTTTAAATTCAAAGCACAAAATAGGCAAAAAAATTAATTGAGGACCATTTATATATAACACATATGTTAAATGCGTTATAACAGTACGTTTGTCCGTGCACAACACATGCGTTATATTTAAATTTTAAAAATAGATGAAAAAACTAACTGAGGACCAATATATATATATATATATATATATATATTGGTCCTCAGTTAGTTTTTTNTATATATATATATATATATATAAGATGCGATATACCAGAAGTTGAAAAGACAGTTAGGTATAGTGCATCCTATATATGCGCTATATCTATATAAAATATAGGGCCAGTCTTCTTCCCCAACCAGACATAAGCAACCTCCCCCTCCCCCCCCAATTTTTTAACCAAAAAACTCCATTGGAGCCCACCCGTCCCTCAAAACTCGTTCCCTCTCCGTATTTTAGCAAGCTAACACCGGATCCAAGGCATTGTCGTGTAGTGGATCTCGTCCATTGCTCGTTTCGGCTCTCAAATCATTAATTTTTTACAATTAAAAAATATTTTAAATCGAGGTATTCTGACTTACTTTTTGATAAAACTCATGTATATAAAGTGCTTATAAGTTGCTTTTACTGTATTGTATTTTTTTGTGATCATTTGTGATATAATTAATTGTTTTGCTTTTTATCTGGATTAGTTTATTTATGTGCTAAAAATTATTAAAAATATATATTATTATTTTATTGAATAATTATTGTTATATGTGATTTTAGTATTGTACGTATATTAATATGTGACTTTATTTTTGTTTAGTGTCCTTTAGTGTTATGTTGTGCCTTTAATTATTATGTAGCGTCCTTTAGTGTAGTAAAACTGAGAATTTTTTTAGCTTATGGTAGTTGACTTTCTTGATGGCCATTTAGAGTAATGTGACTTTAGTACTCTTTAAGATTCTGTAGTCTAAAATAAAAACTATGTGCTCCCCTTAACAAACTCGGTTAGAGTACTCAATTTCGGATTGAACGCGGAAAATTAGGAAAAAATATGACAGTTAACAAAACAATTATTACGAATGAAATAAATTAAGTATTATTTATTATTAAGTTTGTAGTATTTTTTATATGAATAATTATTGAGTATATCTTGATTATTTATGAAAATTAAATATTTAATCTTGTTATAACCCAAAAAAAAATGATAGTTCAAACAAAACCCCGTAGAATTTAGCAAAAATATGTAGGAAACTAACACATGACATATTAATACATAAAATTTATCAACACTAACTATTTGTTATATGAATAATTACTAAAATATATTTTTTGTTATTGAAATTAAATATTTAATTCTCTGTTAACCCCAAAAATATATGAAAAAAGATGATAGTTCAAACAAAAAGCCCCTCAAATTTTAGTTAAAAAATGTAAGAAAATAACATATCAACCAACAATTAGAAAATTTGTCAACCTAAGTATTTTTATTTGAATACTTATTAATTATATCAGGTATAGTTATGAAAAGCAATTATTTAATTCTATTATACCCAAAAATAACTGACAAAAGATGATAGTTCAAACAAAACCCTGTCAAATTTTAGTCAAAATTTAAGAAACTAACATATAAGAAAATAATATAAAAAATGTATCAACCTTAGTATAATATACAAAATTTATCGATTATATATTAACATAAAAAATATTTCAATATATTTAAAGATGTTAGATGATTAAACAGAAAAATACTTTAATTAATATTGTTCATTTTACAGACATCGTCATGGAGCTTCCTCCTGTGCATCCCGGGCCTCCATCTGCCAAGCTAGTGTTGCTCCAGGGAACCATAGGTCTTCACACATCTGCGATGGGTAGTGTCAGTCCCAGACCTTCCACTCCAAACATATAGACGATTTATCTGAGTTATTAGGGACCACCCACTGCATCCCTGTATATTTAGATGCCTTCAGCGGACGAATTTTTACAAGAGCACAAAGATCGACCAGTTGTAGTTCGACTGGGCGCTGATCACGGCTATGATAGAGTGGTGGCGACCGGAGACGCACACGTTTCATCTACCCATAGGTGAGGCTAACATCACACTAGAGGACATGTAGGTTCTTTTCGGGCTGCCCGTTGATGGTATACATATAGCTTACCCGCTTGCTCTTAGGGACTATACGGGGGAGGACTACCTTCATATGTTGCAGAGGCTCACTGGTTTCTAGGCAGCGGAGTTGACTGCATGGAGTGGTGCTAGTCGATTGCAGCTGACGCCCGTTAGGCAACATCTGGTGGCGATGCACGCAGAGATTACTAATGATCCACTGCCAGAGCATATCCACCATCAGACGAGGTTGTTGCTGTTGATGATGTTTGTGGTGTACTATTCCCGAACACTTTGGAAAATCTACTTAGCTTGCGATATCTACATCATCTGGAGCGGCTAGATAATTTATCTGGTTATAACTGAGGTGGAGCTGTTCTAGCTTACCTATATAGGCAGATGTGTTGGGCGTGCATGGGCACCCTGAGAGACGTTGCCGATTTCATACTGCTGTTGCAGGTGAAAACTGCATACAAAGTAAAAAAAATGCCTTATATTTTACATTCACAATCTATATTAGGTTTGGCCTAGGAGCGGTTCCTACATTTCCAGCCACCGATAGCTCCGGATGCACCACCTCCACCATTTCTCCCACTAGCTAGGAGGTGGGTTGATAGGCGAAGCCACGCCCGTGAGGTCGAGGCTCAACATCATCTCCCTTATTACAGGGATTTGTTAGATTTACTTGAAGGTGATCAGGTACATATATACTTAAGTTTACTTGGCTTGGCTTGACATGTGTTGCGTTTGCTCACGATTCTTGTGTTTATTAAATAGTTCGTATGGAGGCCATACAGTGACGCACTCATAGTTGGATTTCCAGATTATTTCTCCCCGTGGTCGAGCTATGTGGAGATCTTCCGTCCCACTAATATGTCTCGATATAGTCGAGCATCATGTCACCGAGCAAGTCCTTCGCCAGATTGGTCGACCCCAGCTTGTACATATTCCACCCAGTTGGCATTCTACACATTACCAGGGGGATGATTGCCACAAGGTGGACCAGACATACTTGTCCTAACTAGAGGCCCAGATAGAGGATTGGGACCATAGATATAGCCGAATTCTGCCACACCTTCCACCTGACTGTTTGGACGGCAAGCATGAGTACATAGATTGGTATCGCACAGTTACCTGACTTCTCGTCGGGGATCCTGTTCATCGCGCTGGTGTTCGGTACATTCCATACGCCGGGAGGCATGAGGCACTGGTATGTTAATTTATTATACTTACTTATAATGTTACATTATCTTTCCGTAATTAATATTTTATATGATATGCAGGCTATTTGCATACAGGAGTTCTACCAGTTGGGACTAGGGATGCTACAACATACAGGCGAAGGAGCAGTAATTGTGCACGGGTTTGGCTGTCGGGTTATTGATCTTGCTGCTAACACATGGAGACGTGTTTGAGAGGATGGGCCCTTAGGATACGAGGCTGCTTATGTGCCGCTCGAGAGTACCATCATGGGCCACAAGTGGCACCTGAACATGGGAGGCGTGTCCAGAGAGGAAGGAGTAGCCCATGTGGTCGTGGTGGTCGGTGAGGATGGGGTCCCCAGCAATGGAGCGCCGAGGCACTAGTGGAGGATATTATAGATTATCATCCGGGTGACTACCCTGAGCCACACGATGCTCCTCATGATATGCTATCATTCAACCTTCAACTATCACCATGGACTTCGCAAGTGACTCCGTTAGCTCCAATATTAATCGTAGGCACGACCATTACGCAACACGAGTGAGATCAGTGTTTTCCTCATCGTCTAGAGCCACTGGTGGTTGCTGCTGATCGTCCGATATGAGAGGTGCATAGTGAGCGACGACTGAGTTATGGCTCATCACCGAGGGCTGCTAAAGATCTTTCAGGCATAGATAGGGATACATCACATCAGGGAGAGACGTCACAACCTTCATCTACTCCAGTTCACCTCGATGTTCCGACAGACCATTGTGTCCCTACTCAGGCATAGGTTTCTTTGTATTACTATTATATCAATTTATTTTTACCTTATAGATTGATCAGTAATATCTAAAGTATTTATATTTTTTTAAGGATTTCGTCATTGCCTGTCACGGAGGTCACATTATTCGATACTACCTTGCTGGAGACAGATGATCTTATTCAGGAGCCCGCTGAGACCATGGTATGACCATTATATTTTTTTTGCTAACACGTATGTTAGTATTCTATATTTCATATACTAAAATATCTTATTATTATGTAGGTTACTGATGGCCCAACTGACGCTTCTACCAAGCCTGACAATCATGCTGTAGCGCATCCTCCGATAAAGAGGCGGCATGATGAGGATGATCCTGATAGCGTAGCCGGGTCGGACGGGATGTGCCTCAGGCCAGCCAATGCTTTAAAGCATACAGGTTGTGGGACTCATTGATGTGTATTCTGAGTTGAATATATGACATTAAATATATAATGGTAAAATTATTGGTGTTTTACATAATTTGCGCATATTTTTTTTATTTTTTGGGCTATTTATTAGTTTAACACTAGAACACAAAAATAAGACAACTTAACATAAATTTAAATTCGTTAACAACTAAAGATAATACTTGACCGTACAACATAAAAATAAAAAACTACACTTAACGCACTATTTGTTTAGTCACTATTGCCCAATATTTTATGCTCCAACCACTTAAATTTTTCTTCCAACTGATTATTTTCTTCTTCTGCCTCTTTTAGTTTCTCCTTCACTGCCGCAATTTATTCTTGCAGTTTCATGATCTGGAATTCATACTCACCGGTCAGATTCAGAATGTTTAGCAAACATGATTTGTAGTATTCATGGTTAATGAGTTCATCATACCATTCTTCAAAACCACATTGATTTTCGTCCTACTAATGAGGATGTTAACAAAATACTATCAATTAACATGTTATATAAAAACTATTAACAAACATAACTTTCAATAATAATAACTTACAACTTGTTCGCACATCCAACGTATGCGCCCTGAATTGCAATTTGACCAACATGCCTTCAAAATCACACGTTTTCCACAATAACACCTTGGTACGTCATTGCGTCCAGACGTGTCGTAATGCTCGAAAATAAAAAATTAATGGAAAGTTGTTTTCTTCATTTGGTTACAACGCAAATAATAAATAAAATGCACGGGGTTTTATAGTCATCTAAGAATGATTTTAGGTTACATAACACATATTCGTGATGCGCTACGAATCGCGTGCTAATGATTCTTTCGCGTGCTAATGATTCTTTAGGTTACAAGTGGGTGAATATTTTCTGGTCGACAATTTTTTTAGGTCGACATGACAATACACATAACACATATTGATGATGCACCATGTTTTACGTGCTAATAATCCTTTAGGTACAAGTGGGTGCAGCTTTCCAGGTCGACATGACAATATAGATAATGCATATTGGTGATGCGCTACGTTTAACATACAAGTTTGTGCAGTTTAGTTCTTCTTAAGTTGAACCAACATTCCAGTATTCAAAAACCATTTCAAGAACCATTACAACATCCATTTCATAAATGCCACAAACATTTAATAAGTGGTTTAAGAAGAGCCAAAAAGGTGAAGGTAGTCCAACAGATCCCCATGGAACACGTCATAACACAATTGATCCCTATCTTGAAAATAATATGCTAGGTTGCTATACTGATTTGGTTGATAACAAGTGGTATGGTGTTCTACGTCCCTTGGAAAATAAGCCTATGAATATACACACTGAGCTCAAAATTGCAGGGCACATTATTGAGGGTGAAGCACATTCTACAAAGCCTGAAGGTATGCGAATTTGGGGAGAAAAACTACAATGGGTTCCCCTTTACTAAAAAAGGTGTGATTATGAAGTACTGTGCCACTGACATGGGCTGTTGTAACACAAGCTTTGCCTGTAAACTTCCAAAAAAACACACAAAAAGATGAACCAGAAGTGATTCAGCATTTGATAAAGGAGATTTTAGAGATAAAAAGGAACTAGCCGTTCATAATGCACTGGATGATCTTAACTACCTGCAAGGAACGGAGGATCAATATTGGGATTTATTAGAAAATGAAAAATTACATAGAGTCAATGATTATCATGTTTTCCAATAGTTGTAGAGTAGGAAGGATTACTTAAGTTTCTACTGCAGACGTTGGACGTAGGAGTCCCAGAGAGTGACGATAATGGTGAATGAAAATTGTTATTATTTCTTGGGGAATATTTTAGATTGTTGTATTGAATCTTCAATGTTAAATGTCAATTAGATTTAACCCTATTGGAATTATAATTTTTTTTCAGAAATATTGCAAATTGGACCTTTACAGACATTTAGTACAATAAAAATACCGCAACAAAACACTAAGTTTATCCTTGATAATTGGGCACATTGGATGAAATTCCACCTGAAGTTGAATTACCACTGCTTTCCAAACCAGCTGAAGGATATTTACGGCGATCATGTCTTATTTGGGAACATATGCCATATTAAAAACTTGTTGGTTGATTTCCCAATGCACACGCAAGTGTACGTGGTCGACAAGTAATAT